>BJBW01005229.1:153995-208075 GCA_004320125.1 Scolopax mira | reverse complement strand
CCCCTCGATGCCTCTCTTGTATTGAGGTGCCCAAAATTGGACACAACACTCCAGGTGTGGCCTCCCCAGTGCTGAGTACAGGGGGACAATCACCTCCCTACTTCTGCTGGCCACACTATTTCTAATACAAGCCAGAATGCCATATACACCACCACACAACTTTCTGTTAAGCTATACCTCTAGGATATAAACAGAAAGAGTAGCACTCAAAACTTCCAATGCACAGCACCCTATACAACACCACTGTTGGTGAGTGTCCTATACTTTGTGCTTCCCAGTACTCACTTAGTGGTTTGAGCAGTATTCTGAATTGCTCAATTTAATAACACTGTATCGTCATACTGAACCAATTAATCCCTGTTTTACAATAACTAGTCATATGATTGTCACATTTTAAAATATGGCATTCACTTTTCATATATTCAGAGAGTGACAGAATGTTTATTCATTTGGCCAAGTTATTTCTTCAGATAGATTAATTACCCTAAATCCTAATTCGCTTGCTGCTAAATGCTGTCTAAGTAATTTCCATTGAGAAGCTCATAATTTCCTTTTCCTATGCACTTGATTTAGTGCGAAGGTACTTGTTGTCTGTCCCTCTCCCCCCCAACAAATAAACATGACAGAGAGGTGGCATTACCTTTTAGATATTCTCAAACTGCAACAATATGCTGCATTTGTTACATAGTTTGGAATATTGTAGTGAATCCTACTCTCATCATACTGATTTCTCCATGTCTTATTAAGGGTTCTTCTGCTCTTGATAGAATTCTAGTACTTTAGGATCGAACTGCAGTATTGGAGTAATGGCATTAGAGAGAAAAAGAGCTGAGACAACCAGTTTGTGGAGATATGATAGAGAAGCTGAAAGTAAGAATGAAACCAGAGGATTAGTTATTTAAACTTTTTGTGTTTTTGCAAGCCTGTAGGGATGTACAGATTTTGCCATCCTGATTGATCTGTGGTCACTGTTAGTTAGAATGCAGAAACCAACAAGCTAATTGTTGGTCCACAGTTCAACACCCTTCCCATATTGTCCACAGCTCAGTTTTATTTACAACAAGTTCTTCAGAAGCATAGCTGTTGCTACTTACTGTTCAATAAATACACACCACTCAGCAGCAGTAGAACATTTCTAGCTTTGGTTTGGTCTTACAGATGTTCCTAAACTTAGGCAGTTGTGTCAAATTATTTTCCATGACTCACATGAGTCAATTGAGCCTGATTAATTTCAGGCTACCTACTGCATTTCAAGGTCATTTATGTATTCAGGTACGCTGATCAGCCCTGCCTCTGACAGGATAATAAACCATACCAATTTAAGCCAAAAGCCTTATACTTAAGGTTACTTAAAAATCCAACATAAAAAAAAAAAGTTCCAATGCCAGTAGGATCTCTTTCTGCTGGGAAGCTCATGAAGGTGTCTCTGTACAGTATTCTTACACGTTTGGACCAGAGAAATTATTTGTCTTCTGCTTTCCATATGATACTGCTCTCGTGGGATCCTTATTTTTTTATTTCAGCTCTTCTAAGAGATAGCCAGTCTCTCATTAATGGATCAGAAATCTGTGTTCAACAGTGACATGAGTAATGATTTCTATCACATTTTGTATTTATACTTATTAAAACCATATTACTAGTTAAAATACACAGAATGGCAGTTTATTTCTGAAAAAGGCTTAATAGCTTTAAGACTGAAATTGACAGAGCAGTGTTCCTTTACAAAAAGTCTCACCCTAACATCAGAAGAGTAATAGGGCAAAATATATCCATGCTTGTAATCGCTGTATTGGTCTGTGAATAGATGAACACTACCCTCATCCCAGATGCTCAGTTCTTTTAGCAATCTAGGTAGTTATGTTCTAAGAAGAGAGGATGAAAAGGCATGGTGACACAAATGGTCACCTGGGTTTGCAGGTCAGCTACAAAAACTTTGTTGCTTTCACATGTGGACCATCCGTCATACAAAGCCTTGTTAAAGGAAATGTGTCTGTTTGAGGACACATTCTAGTTATTAAAAGGACTTCAGTAGCCCTAAAATAATTAATAGTTGTGTAATATGAGTAAGTGTCCATTTGCTCTATCTGTATACTAGTGAAATCTGGAACTAGTATTAGAGTCTTCCAACAGAATTGGAAAATTACTGAGAAACAAATTATGAGTATATGGTATGGTGGCATTGAAAAATGAGGGATTGTGAGAAGGGAGTGTGCCACTGATTAACTGATTTGGCACCAGAGATGGTATCAAATGCCAGAGGTCTGCTTTGCTTTCCTTCTTTTTCTTGTACTATATGTTCTTGTCAACTCCCTATACTTCCAGGTTGACTGAGATGGGAGGAGGCAAGACTGTGATCTTTGGTGACGGCTGAAGCATATGGCTGACAGAATTTATCACAGAATATAAGACTAAAGAGCGTCTTACTCAGCTTTTAGGCCATCTGCCTGTAATCTTAGTGTTACAGCAAAAACTCCATCCAGACCTATATTACAGTCTTCTGAAAGTGTAGCTGTTAAGTTGTTGAACACCCTGGATTCCATAAATATATTTGTGCAGTCATATGAGAAGGTTTGGTGTGGGTTTTTTTTTCCCCTCAAACTAAAATTTTGACTGTGATGTGGTTTGTTTATTGTTTGGTTTTTTTGGGTGCGTGTTTTTTTTTTTTTAAATGCCCGAGTGTCAGATTCTATAGTGCTTCCCTAGCTCAAGTGATTGGTGTTAGTTTAGCACTACGTCCATTTCTGCTTGTCACCTCTTAGTATATTGGTAATTGGGTTTTCTTTTTGTTTTTAATCTTTTTCTTGTTTCATAATTCTTTTCCTTTTGTCAGAAATGCAACTTTCCCTATGAATCCTGTGAAATCTTTGTTGTGGATCTGTGGGATATAATCACTTACTATGAAGAACAGCTTTTCTGTTATCTTGGCTGAAGCAATGGATTTAAGAAGATTCATGCTGCTGTATAGTTCATAAAGGAAAAAAAAAATGGTGCTGAAGTGTCACCTTAATGTGACCTTAATTTTTATCTAAACGAGCTGGCTAATCTGCCTATTCTGACACAAGAAACTTAAATAGTATCTGTATCTCTGCCTGGCTAAATTGAATCTGTTGCCTTGTCTCTTGTAATTGTAACTAGGCATTCTAAAGGATTAACATTTAATTCGCTGTTTATTATTTTTATGCTGGAGTTCATACTAATAGTGGCTAACATACTGTATTCCAGTCTGACTTTGGTGGGCACTCTGACTTCTTTCACCCCAAGAAGACGCTGCTGGCTGATACAGAATGAATAACTGCTTTATTCTGTGTCTAACTGGTTGCTGACAATGATAGATTATTGCGGTTTGCAAGGGCTTTAGGTCATATCAAAATTACAGGAAGACTCCTTTGGCTTCTTTCTTCACCAGGCACAACTTTAAATCTCAATAATCATTTATGGACAACTGGATTTCTTGAAGATGTGTATATCTATCAGTGGTTTACAGTTATGTAAAGCAATCAGAGTTTAACATACTATATTGGCATAAGGGTTGATGCAGAGATTTTACTTTGAATTGAGAGTATTTTAGAGAAACCTAATAGTGATCAAGAGAACTTATCTCTTCAAGTCATTCTCCACCTGATATCTGTAAAACTTTAAACGAAACTACAAAATTACTTGGTTTGACTTGCCAAGTAATAATACTAATTCCCTTATCTCACAGCTAAGTTCTGTGGTTGAGAAAAGTTTGTCCGCTCATCTACTCTTTAATATTTTTATTTAAAATACTAAACCCTTTCTTCCCTCTTCCTTTCTCCCCAAAAAGAAGTCGGCCCTTGAAACGGAGTGTTCTGCATCGGAAATGACTTTTATTTTTGTATTGTTTAGAAGTTGGTGGGTATTTAAAACATACAGTATAGGTGAAGTTATAGAATTGTTTCAAATATATGTGCATTGGGTGGCTTCCTGGTTTATAAACTTACTGAAGTCTGCGTAAAGGACTTGCTTATTTGTAAATCAAACCATTTATAGCCATAGAGCATGAAAAATAATGCTTCTTTAGAATTGAAATATGAACATAAAACCAGGTCGATGACAGTCTGGTTTTAGCACTCAAAATCAGTTGATTAAAATCAATTTTCGTTTCTTATCAGCGAAACAGAACCCCATCTTCTGAAAAATGCTGGGTTTGTTCTAATGAACATAGATCATAATATAAAGTGTCTTTAATGTCTGTTAGTCAGACATCATAAGTATACTGAAATTCTTGGTGTTGTAATGCAGTTCCTTTAGTTTGAAATACTTTCAGTTTGGAAGTTGTGTCTCTTACTCTGCTTATCCTTATTTCTGTTGGAATGTGGTAGGTTTGAATGCCTGGAATAGATCCTTGGCACAAAGGAACTTGGAACATCCTTTTTTCTCGCCCAGCTCAGGTCTTCATACAAAAACAATTCAAACAAGTGGCTAAAAGGCTAATTAAAATTAGTTTCTTGTGCTGATTAGAGTTGCTATAAATTGCAAATTTAAATTTTCCTGTACTATAAACTAGTCCTTTATGTGTAGAACTCCAGATCTCGCTTTCAGAAGTAATACCAGGTTACTTGTGCTCTTGGGTTACTCGTGACATAAGTCTACTCCAATATAAATGAAAAAAATAGACTGTTCTTTTTTCTGTTCTTCCTCTTGTCTCAGTAATCTAGAGAAATTAGCAGCCAAAAAGAGCTCGATGAAGAGAACTCAAACTTTTGCCTAAATTTAAATTCTTACTTGGTTCAGGTCACACTTTTCTTATGGTTCACACTATATAGCACTTACCTGTGAACGTTGTTTAAAGACTTTCTTTTTCTTCTTCCTCTGATTTTTAATGTAATAGATCAATAGAACAGCTGATATGTGAAGGGATTACAATATTGTAGAAAAATTGAATACTGTGTTTCTCTGGGAATAAGGAGTGGAGGATTTACTGCATAGTCCCTACATCATTTCTATATTTTGCCACAGTGAAAACAGATTTGTCATCAGCTTTGTGGAGTGTCAGTCAGTATAATCAGAATGTCTGAATATCTTTGGCTGACCAATTTCTTTCACGAGTCTCTTATACCCTGTGACTTCAGATCTGTTCCTTGTCTACTTCTATATACAAAACTTTCTCTTAAAAGGTAGACTTTGTAAGACTGATATCCCAATTTTGAATAAATAGAAATAGTGAACTGTGAACTGAAAAACTTTATTATGTGAATTGGTGGGTGTAGTTGGAAGGAGAAATATGGAAATGAAGATTACTATTGCTATATCGGCTTTCGTATTGTTGCATTTTTTCCTGGAAATCTGCCTTATTCCTATGAGCTGGTTGAAGGCTGACTGTAATTATTTTCTGTTGCAGATGAACCAACACGTTCCCTGAGTGGTCTCATCTTGAAGAATAATGTAAAAGCACATTTTCACAACTTTCCCAATGGGGTAACTGACTTCATTAAAAGTGAATGTCTGAACAACATTGGTGATTCCTCTCCCTTAATTAGAGCTACTGTAGGTAAGTGTACTCTTATTGCTGACTGCTAAAAATGTTACTGATATGGGTGAGAGCTGCACTAGTGCTGTAAAAAGTTAACTACTTAAAGCTGCTTGCTTCTGATAATTGTCACAACCTCACCATGTTTTAATGCTGATAATTATTCAATGTGATTATACAAAATTTTTGCTTCCTATTCTCTTAGAATTGATTTAGCAATTCATCTCTCTTGAAATGTAACTGAATACTAGTTTATTTGAATCAACTGAAATTGAGCTTGCTGCCAATTTCTATCCATAAAAACAGAAACTAGGTGAAGGTCTGACTTAAGAACTGCTTCTGTATTCCACTTGCATCAGTGAAAAACTTCTGTGAGCTAATTTCCTGCACCCCATCCCCCATATGCACACACATATCCCCCCATGTGCACATCCTTTCAGGGAATCATCGTGCCATGCATAACATGTTCACATAATGAGTTTCTATTTTTAAATACCTTCTGTCAGAATATAGTACATAAAGTGTGTCATACAGAATGTTATAGAATCATAAGAGTGGTTTGGATTAGAAGGGATCTTAAAGACCATCTAGTTCCAGTGAGAAGTGTTTTGTTACATAGATTTCTGATTTTGTAGATACATTGGTTTTGTGCACCTCTTCCTGAAAATATGCAGATTTGTATTATTTTTACTTATTTCTAGGTAAAGTTGCTTTTCCAACTGCTCTTTGAGAATATGATTTCATCCAATTACTACAATCAACATAGTAATTTTCCTTGTCCCTTCAAAAATATAGAACAAAGTAAAATAATTACTGAAGGACAGTAGAGAAAGTGGGTGTAGATGTCACTTCACAAAGAAATTCATTTTCTATCAGCTAACTGCTTTTATAAAATAACCTACCATCTACTGCTTGTAGGGTATAGGATTCATGTATACAGGATTCTTTCTCCAGACATCTGGGATGTGGACTACAGACTATCTTCATCTCTTAGCTTTTTCCTGCTGCCTGCCACTTTTGAAGTTGCTTTGCTATGAATTTTATTAATGTCCCGTTTTCTTAATGACAGTAGAAACCAGTCTTAAGTGAGAGGTACATTAGTGATTTCAGGTTGTAGAAGAGTCACGCATGCTTCTACTTTCAGAAGAGTTGTCATCAGAATACAATGGAGCTGGCTAAAGAATATCTTCCAGAATAGAATTCCATTTGGATTGCTGTCTTAGGTTTGTTTGGTGGTGACGGTTTGTGAGGTGTTTTTTATTTGCAGAGGGAGGGGAAGTTGTTTGTTTTCAAGCAGTTATACTTTGATTTCTCCTACTATACAATATTGTGGATTAGTAGCTCGATTACTGTTCGGCTTTAAGTGATCCTTGCTGGAATAATTCAAGCATGTCTGAACTCTGAAGATGAGTAGCAGCCAATGAACTGTATGCTTGTGTAAGAGTTGCTATTCAATGTATGCTTAGCACCCTGCCATTTGAACTAAATAAACATTGGATCTTTGTAGCCTTCTGTTATAATAGTGAAGTTGGTCTGGTAGCCCCCATCTCTTGGTACTGTCTGGGTTTAAATATAGTACTACCTACCTAGGCTGCCTTGTTAGCATATACTTGGGACATGCAAATTAGAGCTACTTTCTGAGATGCATACATATTTTTGCAGTTCGATCTCTGTCAACTTAATGACCTAATTGAAAATAAGATCTGTGGAATTCTGAGAGGAAGATGAGCAAGTACACCAAAATAGCATTGGAGAAGATTTAATGCAGCATTCACTCTCCTTTGTGGTCTCTAGCATGTAGTGTTAGCCAGACAAAAGCTGATACCTTTTGGCTAAGATGGAGGCAAGCTGATGAATCCCATCCTCAGAAGTGACCTTTCTGAGGAGAATGAGCATGGCAATTGAGCAAGTTTTAGAACTGTGACTTGAGACAAAATAATAGCTACATGTTGTTGTATCCTTACTTAACTTTTCCATATTTTAATACCCAAATGAGTAGAGGTGTGGAACTTCTCTGTGTTGTGTGGTACAGATTTTAAAACCCCATGTGCCAATGTTGAAATATGGGTTCAAGTTCAAAAAAGATGGTTGTATGTGTTCAGAACCCACAAACTTGGAAATAAGTGCGTCTATTCAGGAGGTGTCTGTAACTGTTAAAGATTTCAGGGGTGGGAGCAGGTAATGGATGGATAGGACACCCTAGTATAATCTGGGAAGTACCTTACTGTAATTCCTATTTAAAAGCAAGCAGGAGAAACAGTTTTGAGTGTTTAAGAGTAGTGGTGAGTTGGAGTGGAGAGTTTCACTGCAGAAGGAATGGGAAAGCTAATGAATGCCTGAGAGGAAAAATTTTGTTGTGAAGTTCAGCTTTTTAGAATTAAGGAGTTTAAAAATCAACTTTAGGAACTACAGAGGCAAAGCACCACCCCAAAAATCCCAACCTTCCCCTCGATCTGTTATTAGCATGAAAGTACTGAAGCACTGTTACTTTTTCTTTATTTTCAATTTTTTTAGCATAGAATTGATGCTGTAAACAGGAGTTGCGTGTAATTGAAACAGTGACATAAAACATGCTGTCATGACAATTGTTTCTAACAATTTCAGAATCCCTCTGGAGTTTGGTCTCTTCTGTGTTTACTGCTCAATTAGTCCAGCTGCTATATTTGGTATATTTCACATTTGACAAGTGAAATATCAATAGATTCTATAATACTGTTTTGAAGGTCATTACAAATCAAAGACTATCTATAAAGACTTTCCTTTTCAGATTTCTAACCTTGCACCTTAGTGTGTTTGTTGGAAAGAAGGGCCTCTTTCAAATGTCAGCTCTAGCTCAAACCCGTCAAAAAGCTGCAAGCGACCATATTGATTATTTTTTTAGTCTGATTATTCTTCTGATGTCCATGTTCTTGTTTGAAGTGAAAGCCACAAGGACTAATCTCTTGTGTCTTGGGTTCCCTCTGGCCAAATAAAGCAGCAGGTGGGTGGGAGAAGCTTCACATTTGAAAGAAGGTGAAGGTCATTGCAAACCCATGAAGATTCCTTTTAGCAAGAACATAAGTGCCTAAAACTTAATTTTAGGTGGCTGTTTCCTTATTGTTCTTAAAACCTTTTGCAAAGCTTCAAATACTATAGCTGTTGTCTCCCCAAGTTCTTACTAGTCTGGCTTATTTTTTTTTTTTTTGTTCCCACCGAAGTGTGTCTTTATCATTTCAAAAAGTCTAACTGGCATTAAATGTCCTCTTCACAACCCATACAGAAATTTCATAGTGACATGCATGGTTTGAACTGCATACAGCTTTGCTGCAAGAGGCAGTGGCCTCAGGTCAGGTCACTTCTTGCCTATGCAACTGGGAGTATTTCCTCCCAGGTTCTTGTTGTTGTCTGGGATAAGCCTTTTGAAAGAACACTTTAAGTAGTTTTCAAATAGTTTTTCCTTCAGCTGTGAAAGCTTACACGTATTACAAGTATAGCCAGACCATTTGTTATCCTCTGAAACCACTTCCGAAAGATCTTCAACCAGTCTTGTCCAAAACTACCTTTCCATTTGAGACTTATAACTTTTGTCATGTGTTAGTCCAAAATAGTTACAGGAATTTCATTCTTATGTTTGTTTCTGAACCTATGTTTAGTCTGCAAACCAGCCTGTGCCAGATCCTAGGTTAGGAAGGCAATTTTGCAATTTAAGTACTTGGAGTAGGAGGCAAGAAAATAAAATTTTGTTCTTTTTTTGTGAAGTTCAGAAGTGGATCTTTAAGATTCAGCAATAGTAAAATAAGTAATTTCTATTAATGCATCTGATATTCTTTGCAAACCATAATATTTAAGAGAAATGCAGTCTTTAAGGCTCAATAGATCTCCATAGGCTTTTGGGAATATTTTCTATTCAGTTCTCTTCATAACGAAGAGAACTGGATACAAACTATTTCAGAAGTTGTAAAATTGCATTTTACCCCTGTCTTCATTTTTGCCCTTTGTGGGTCTATTGCATCAAAGGAAACATGATGCAAAATATCTTTTAGTTACTGTGTGTTTTGTCCAGAATGTCCTTTCTCTGTAATGTTGTTAAATACACAAGAATACAGGACAAGAATGCTAACATGTTATTCCAAAGAAAAATGGTATCTTGTGATTAGCTCAATGAAAAAGCTTAGGAAAGCTTTTTTCATCACTTGTCATGTGTGAGATTACTAGTTGTCGTTGTGTTGAGTTCTTCTGTGTTCATATTTATTAGAAGCAGCGGTCAGAAGTGTTACAGATGATGCTACCTGTTTCATTTTTTCTGGAGGCAAGATTGACCATACAAAGTCAGTCCCAATTTATAAGTGGCCTTCCCTGTTCCTGTCACCTAATTAGCTTTTTTTCTGAGATTTCTGTATGTGCTGGAAACAGAATTAGTGACTCTTTGGGCTGACCTATCTGTTGTCTGGATCTCAATCAGCCAAATCCTACAGCTGATCACTGGATGACCTGCCATAGTGTGTAAGCTGTTATTAGGTATCTTGGTTTTAGAATGTGGCCTTAATATTTTGTGTAAACATAGTAAAGTTGTGAACACATGACTTGCCACTGGGTTTTAAGTTTATCGAATGACAGATTCCCCCATTCATGGCTTTTGTGGCACATTAAAGGTGACTTGAGGTGGTTACTCTAAGTGTACTGGAGGTCAAATTTTGTACAGTGTTTAGTAAATTTAGAGCCAAAGCTGCCCTGCAGTGTTTGGGCATGATTATTTCCTTAACTGGAATTACTTTGTGCTTGATTTCTCACAACTGAGGCCTTCCTGGTAGCAGGAAGGAACAACTCACCTTTGCATTTCAAAGCTGTTCAAATAGCAATTGCAATTAAAACATGCTTCCTCTTTTTATGCTTGCCAGTTCTTAGCAAAACAAGAAATTTCTTAAACCTTTAGATATTTGAGAGGAGAAAAATTGTTATCAAACATGTTAAGGTATATGACATCTTATTTCTTTCATTCCTCTGATTTCTTTAGGCATTCTGATAACAACCATTGCCTCAAAAGGGGAATTACAGAATTGGCCTGAACTCTTACCGAAGCTTTGCAGCCTATTGGATTCTGAAGATTACAATACCTGTGAGGTAAGGAGACTTTTAGAAAATAGGAGATTATTATATGAATTTGATTTTTATCTCTCTTCATAGGCACTATGTTTATGTAGGGGGGGGGGTGGGGTGTGTGTATACATGCACATATATTCTCCTCAAAAAAACAGTGGCTTAAATTTGATACTTTTTCTTCTATCTGCATTCTGTGTTCTTACTCTTCAAACAAAATTTGTTTTCTTTGCATACAAGTGGAATAAGACTGCAAATAGGTAGTTGTAGTGTCTCAGCTGAGAAGTGTCCTGCAGTTACCGTTCTGTGATGCCTAATCTTTTAGGCATCATTAGCATCATCAAGTTGATCCTGGATTTTCTCTTACTTAAAAGTAGGATTCATTCTTCCTGTAACTTATTCTGGAAAAGCAATATGTCATTGCTATATCTGAGGGAAATGAACTGTTTTGTTCAGTTTATAAGAAGGAAAATAAAGAAATACAACTTAACTTTTTTTAACTAAGAGGAGAAAAAAAAGCCTTTTCTGATTAAAAAAAAAAAAAAAATCTGGGATCACACAATTTTAATTACTTGATACTGTCATCATTAAATGCATGAAGCATTTTGTATAAAGTAATCCTTAGAGACAGTGTAATGGTCCAAGATGCCATGCTGTTACGTGTCTTTTAGTGCTGCTTTCTCAAGAAAAAGAAAAAAAGCCTCTTGAAAATGAAATTCAAATTGAGCAACATATCCAGAGTTCTATTTTGCTTCATAAGAAAACATGAAAGAAAGTACAATTATGTATGTAGTTAAATTGGATACCTGCACCTGGACATGCATTTTTCAGATATGAACTAGATTTTAAGCATTTTAAAGAATATAATTGAATAGATGAGCATTGAAAGCTAAAATTAAAATTACCACGTATCCATTACTGACTCACCTAGCTCGAGAGTTTACAGATGCCAGTATAAAGTCCTTAAATAAAAAGCCTTTAACGATGTTTCGGTTTAACTCCATATTAGCTGCATTTACTTTATTAATTAGCAACATTTACTGTGTTGTGCTGAAATTACCTGTTCTTTACAAAACCTGAAATTTTACTTCCTTCAGAATGCAAGCAACTTATTATTTTTTTTTTTTTTTACACAGGGTGCTTTTGGCGCTCTTCAGAAGATCTGTGAAGATTCTGCTGAAATTTTAGATAGTGATGTATTGGACCGACCACTCAATATCATGATACCTAAGTTCTTGCAGTTCTTCAAGCACAGCAGTCCAAAAATAAGGTAGGCTTAGGTACTTTACTATAGTTACCTGTTAATTTTTTTTTTACATGCAAAATAGCAAGGTTGCTATTTTATAGATCTTTTTAAAATACATCATTTTTAATGATCCTGCAGGGTTCCACAGAGGTTCTGCACATCCATAATTTCCATGTTTGTGCTTAATAAAACAATCTCATCTCTTTACATACCTTCCAAATATATACACTTTATACACTAGTCCAATATTTTTGTGACTTCAAAAATCTGTTTTAAGTTTTTGTGTATTATTATGAAAAAAATCAATGCTGTTCTTAGAACTTAATATTCTGATTAGAGAAAAAAAAATTGCCTTCATTTTGTAATGACTTCAGCAATGGGAGAGTCAAAATTATTTTGCTGCAAATAGTTTCTGAGTTCTTGCAGAAAATTACTTCTGCTTTAACTACACCAAAACTGAGAACGCTTTCACATTAATCATCATCTTTTCACTGTAGAACTGTATTGATCTATCCCAAGTAAAAGAAGTATAGGGTAGAAGAAAAATTACAGAAGTAAATTGCAATTAATATAAGCAATAACAAAGAGCAGTAGCGTTTGTCCTCAAATGAGCCGACAGCACAAACTGAAATAGATAAACTTCCCTCTGAACATCTAGAAATACATTTTTACTGTGAGAATGAACCAAACACTGGTGCAGGTTGCCTACAGAGGCCATGTTCCAGAGAGTCTCCATCCTTGGAAATATTCAAAAGCCATCTGGATATGGTCCCGGACAACCAACCCAGCTGGTTCTGCTTGAACATAGGGGTTGGACCAGATAACCTCCAGAGGTGCCTTCCAACCTCAGCCATTCTGTGATTCTAGGAAATAGGGCTTTGACTCCTGTTTGAAAATTATATTGAAAGATTCTACAGCATGGAGGTGGCAATTCTTTATTGCCAACAGTATTAGATGGTGGAGACTAAGAGGAAGAGTATAACCTGGAATAGTTTTCTAATTTCTAATAAGATCTAGAAACCTAAAGTAGATGCACACTAAGAAAAATAGATAACAAAGCCTGAATTTGCTCTTATGGAAAGGTAAACTTCATACTTCACTGAAGCTGGGACATTGAGAAAATCGTGCCTTTTTTCCTTAGTACATCATACAATCTTTTGATTTTTAACTATGCTGCAATGGTTGTGCCTTTGAAACTGTTAAACCAGTTTTGAGTTTAAAGTGGGTCACCCGCTGACCTACAGTCTGGTTCCAGTACATTGTGCTGAAGTATGAAAACTACTAGTACTATCAGTAAAATATGTTATATTTAAATCTGTCTAGAGACCGATTTTGAACAACATTTTATGAGACAGTCTTCCAGGAAATGTCTGAACAGAATACAAATTTGGAGTTATATCAGTAAAAATATTTTAATGGCTCTTCAAGGGCTTTTACAGGTAGTTTTGCCTGTGCCTTTACTTAGGAAATCTTACATTTTGTGTCTCTGAGAATGAAAAAGACCTGTTAGTAATGGCTTTGCATGACATGAAATAGAAGAACCAATGCTTCACTATTTACTATGTTTCTATCACAAGTATTTTAGTATGTATCCCACTACAAGAGTGTGTTTGTTCTAAGCTACAGCTATATTATTGACATGCATTGGTCTCGCTAAATACTAAAAACATTGCAAAGGCAGTTAGTTACTTAAGAACTAAAAAGAGCATGCTAAAATTTCAGCCAGTTGACTGTATGGAATTGTTAATATCAGTAATCATGATGTACTCAAAAAGGAACACCCTTGCATGCTGTTTGGAACAAGTATGCCAGATGTAGTCATCCTGTTCTGGTTTTTATTCACTGAATATTTAATTTTAAAGTACCTATTAGGTACATCAGAGTACAAGGTGGCACTTAAAAAGTGGCATAGTAATTTTGCTTTGTGATACTATAGATATGCAGATTGTTCCTTCTTGCCTCTAGAAGGTGTTTGGACAATGTAATTTCCTAATGTTTTTGATGTCTATGTACAGTTTAGAAAATGTTTTTAACTAATGAAAAATATGTATTTTAACTGTTCCATTTTAGGTCTCATGCTGTTGCCTGCGTCAATCAATTTATCATCAGCAGAACTCAAGCTCTTATGTTGCACATAGATTCTTTTATTGAGGTGGGTGTGCACTCTTGGTTGAGGTGTTAAATCAAATTATATATCTGTTTTATTAACAGTTTGAACTGTGTTTTGTGACCACTTCTACTCCCAAACTCCCAGCTTCTGGATTCCATTTTTGGCTTCAGTCCCCCATGGATTGAATTTTATTCAGTAGGCATGTGCTTAGAGTTGGTCTAAGCACTCTCCAAGACCAAAAAATAATATTTTGAGAGATGCTTCCCCTTCATAAGTAGAGGAAACTCTGCAAAACTGCATAAAGGAGTAATAGTAATGGCAGCAGTCTGTCACTTACCTGTGATGAAAAGTGCAGTACAAGGATCATCATGCCACTGAGTCCATCTGTGTATCTCTGAATACTGCTGCTGAATGTGGATTAGAAGGGTGGTGTTTTGGGTTGGCTAGAGTATTTTATTTGCTGCTGTTATGTACTGACAAGAGTATTCTGGCTTCAGAACTTCATTTATGTTTGGGAGAAAAAGTAATCCAGGAAATACTGTTCTTGTGCCAGTGCTAATATTAGGCAATGTTTTTGTTATGTGTATGATACAAATTGAGAGTCTGAAGGTTCATTTGCTAAACTATATATCTTTAAGAAATAAAATAGCATTCTGAGTTGTGGGATGGGAGAGTAGAGAAGTACATAATTGCATACTTTATTTTCCAGTAATGTCAATTTAAATGCAAATTGAACTAGACAAACTGAGTTTTTTCGACTGATACTGCTTTCCAACAGAATCTTTTTGCACTGGCTGGTGATGAGGAGCCTGAAGTACGCAAAAACGTGTGCCGTGCTCTGGTGATGTTGCTAGAAGTTCGAATGGATCGCCTACTTCCTCATATGATTAGTATAGTTGAGGTGAGTCTCCCCAGAAAGCGTGCTGAAAAAACCTGTTTGTGGTCGCAAAAATAAAAACAAATAAAAGGTATTTATCAGAACAGGTATGTTACTCTTGCATTTGCCTACTTTTCATTTTCCTTCAAGACTGAGATTATAAAACTTTCTTCTTAGCGGATTGACAACTTGACATTGTGTTTGACAGGCAATGCATATGGCAATTGTTTATTTTTCCTGAGTTGATTGATCCTGGCCAGCATCAGCTATACTGTGGAGCAGCCAGACCCCATTGCTTTGACCCCAATTGAGAAGATTGTTAAAAATCTAGTGCTGGTGTTGATACTGCTTCAGCTTACACGTTGAAGCTGTCATTTTTTTGGTATGTGTTACCATAACAAGGATAACGCATGTTATTTTATGCAACTGAGATGCTCTTTGAGCTACTAACAGTGTTGCCTCCCATTCAGTTGCAGAGTTAAATATTATTTGATAATGCCTTTACCTTTCCAGATTAATGCAGTCTTGTCTGCCAGAGGATCAATCAGCTCTGTTTCTTCATCTGCTCAACTGCTTGAGCTATGAGCAATTTCCATATTTCTGGGAAATATTGCAGTTTCTAGTAGCATTTATGTATGCTACTTGCCAGACTGGAAATATAGCTAAGATCATAATGTTTCTCATGCAGATTTCATGTGGGTAAGTGGGTCATAATCCAGTGTCAAATTCCGTAGGGACTATGTCCAGACAACACAAACAAAATGGGAGGCTTTTTAGCTCCTCTACACAGGCATTAGAGATGCATAAAACTGAGATGATCCTTCACAGCCTGGGCCTGCTATCTAATCTTCCTAAATGTTTTCTGGAATTCCATGGCACCAGCCTTGGCAGATTTGTTCTCATATACCACAGGACAAGCAAGAATTGTTGGTGCTTGGTGCTGGTGGTTTTTTGTTTGGTTGATTGATTTATATTTTTGAGGCAGATAAAACTGGTATTGTCAGGAAGTGACAACTTCTCTGGCTCTTCTGCCTCCCAAGATCAGTCAGGAACTTGTGGATTTTGTAGGCAGAAATGTTGCCACCACCATAAAAAGATCCTTCTCACTTTTGCTGTTGGGAAAAATTATTACTAGGCTTCCTCTCTACCAAAGACAGTAGTGGTGTTTTTCTATTCTGTAACAGAAAGTTTAGATAGTAATTTGGTTTTTTTTGCTTTGGGGATACTGTTACTGATTTCCCTAGTTCTGTATACATCCTGGTATGTGCAAATGTAATATCAAAACTGATTATTGCTTAGCATTCAAATGAGTCAGGTTTTGCACTTTTGAGGCTTTGATTTCTAGGCCATGTATATGGCTATCTACACCACTGACTGTAAGTAGGCTTTTCAGTCTACTGCTATCTAACTTCATGGAACATATAGTATAATACTTATAAAAGATACTTGAAGAGGAAGTGTCAGTGTGAGGGACATCTTCAAACAGATTACTTATGGTCATTCTATTTTTGTCTTCCTGGCAAAGAACAAATACACCACAAAGTAGTGGATTTTCAAGCCCTCCGAGATAAAAATGCCTAATCTCTTAACCTAAATTGCATTAAGGAAGCTTTGCTTGCAATTAGTGGGATATTTTTCAACTTTCTTGAGCTGCAATCTGTTGAAAATATGGGATAGAGCAGTATTTTGGTTACTGCAGGATCTTAATCAAAATAGTGAACCTTTAGGAAAAGCTTGCGATTTAGTGCAGTTCTGTAGGAAAGGGTGCTGTTCACAGCAAGTCTTGCATCCCTGAACTGGATAGGGATAATAAAGGTCCCTCCATTCTATTAGTTTCAAGAATAAAATGGTATTCTGAAGCAACTGGCACCGGATTTCTTTTGCTATAAATCCATGTATGAGGGAAGTTAACTGCATGGACTTCCATGAGGTTTTCTGAAATGTATGGAAGAAGCAGCTGTTTCAGAAGGAACAGCTAGCATGGAAGAATGCAGAAATTACTATTTTGGAGGTTACAAGGGTCTTCCCTAAATTTTTATGGCACTTGTGTATAAACATAAACTGATGCAGCAGTAGTCTACTTAGGCTTTTTGTTTATGCAGATATTTAATTATTTTTGGTTGCACAAGGATTTAATCTCAATAGCAAGCTTTAAGATTTGATACTGAATCTCTGAATCACCGTTCATGCTAAAAAAATGTGAGGGTTTTTTTTTAACTCCCCGTTACATGTTCTACTTAATTACGTCCTGTCAGGTAATCAAGATTTGGAAGGGAAACTTTTTTTATGGTACAGGAAATAAAAAGTATTTCCATCTTATTAAAGGTATAGTTGTAACTTTTTATTCAAAAATGTAAAGGGCATACAAAAAATTTTGTTAAAAATCTATTTACAGGAAACTTCTGTTTATGATCTTGGGTCTCTGCAGTTTCTTCGTAATAATGTTCTCACTGAGCAGTTAAGAAATTTAGAATCTGAATCATCATCTGGCATCAAGAAAGAAGTATTCTAGCTTATTCTTATGATAGCCTTTAGTAGTCTTTTCTCTGTTTTTCCTCGTCTCAAAGAAACAAAATTGCTATGGTATCATAATCTGATTTTGTGAACAGTTTGCATGCAGTGTCAGTAGCTTCTTCTAGTCGGTTAAAAATTGTATCTTATACAGGTAATTTATTTTTATTTTGTGTAGTACATGCTTCAAAGAACCCAGGACCAAGATGAAAATGTGGCTTTGGAGGCTTGTGAGTTCTGGCTGACTTTGGCTGAACAGCCAATTTGTAAAGATGTATTATGTCGGCATCTTACTAAGTAAGTATTAAGAATTGCAGCTCCTATTTATTTTGAAATAATCAACTTTAAACTTCATTTGACTTGTTCCTGTCACTAGGATGCTAGTGCTGGGATCAGTCTATGGTCATTATTCACTTGATTTGGCTTGTAATACATATTTTTATGGATTTTTTTTTTTCTGTGGAGAACATGGTCTTATCTGAAGAATTTTAGATTTTTACCTTGGTATATTTTTTTGCTGTACATCTGTAAGTTGGAGTCCCATAGCCAGTTTAATAACTAATTAAATCCTAATACAGGTTTTTCAAGATCTCTGCAATGTTGGAGACTTGCCTTAATGAAGTAATCATGAAAGGGTAGGAGGGCTTAATGTAGTTAGGCTCCCAGCTTTAAGAGTAATGAGGTAGAGTCTTCAGCTACAAGTAAATAAAGTGACAAGTACTCTTGGTGAGAGCCAACTTTTGTCATGTGTATTATGGGAGTTTGAATTTTCACTGAAAACATTTGGTCTTTATTCTGAATCGCCTTTCAGAAATTAATTAATCATATGGAAGAACATTTGCTTTTTAAAGTTTAAAATTAAGTTAAGCTATCTGGCTACCTCTAGTTAAAAGTTTCTAATATGAAATTGAAATTTTTTCCAATTACAAGGTATTGGTGAACCTTGTGACATGGAGCTTGGTTTAGGTACTAGCTTTTGTTACCAGGCTAAGGGTTGGTATTTTTGATTTTGGATTCAGAGGGCGAGGTTTATAAACAAAATTATGGCCCAAGTTACTGAGAACTGTCTTGGGGGTTTTTGTGTTATTTTATCATGTATCCATATTTCTTTGTAGGCTGATACCTGTGCTGGTAAATGGTATGAAGTATTCGGAGATTGATATTATTCTGTTGAAGGTAAGCATCATCTTCTTTTACTTTGTAAGAATACCTGTTTAGCTTCTGACCATAAATCAGAATTGCATGCTGTTCCAAAAAGTAAATGCGATTGCTGCCATGTTTGTTGGAAAACAATCTGTGGGCTTTCCTCTTTGCCTCTGCCTCCTCCTTCCTATTTTAGGCAGAACTGGGATTCTGTTACCTATGAACTACTGCAACAATGCAGCCTGAAAAAAAAAATGTTCAGAATGAGTTCTAATGCCTTCTAGATTTAATACACAGCTTTTTCTATCACTACCTTTTAGAATGTGTCCGTGTACCAGAATTTATCACCTCTTGTCTTCATTTCATTCCCATCAAGAGTAATTTCTTGAAAAGAAGGACACTTCATGCATGAACTTGCCTCTCTTGCTTCTGTTTTTCTGGTAAATGCAGCAGCAGAATGCAGAAACAATGTCATTTTTAATTAGCTGGACAGCACAAGTGGGGTGTGAATCTTTTATCTGCATATAAAAATCTTGAACTAGAACTACTTTCTTGAGCAGTGTAATTGGACTAGTTTATCTGATAACATTTTGATGACAGGGGGATGTTGAAGAAGATGAAGCTATTCCAGATAGTGAACAGGACATAAGACCTCGCTTTCATCGTTCTCGGACAGTGGCTCAGCAACATGAAGAAGATGGTATTGAAGATGACGATGATGATGACGATGAACTTGATGACGATGATACTATTTCTGACTGGAATTTAAGTATGTCAAAGTAACATGTAAAATGTTTTAAAATGGATCTACTTGCATAATACAAGAACCACAGTAAAAAAAGTACTATGTGTATAGGAATACTGAGGCTTTGCTTTTGAATACAAAAAGAACTATCTGCTGACATAATTGGTGTATGGGGTAGAGGGGAGAGTCTTTCAGGTGACACTTTGACTATGTAACTGTATTGGCAAAAGCTAGCCATCTGTAAGCTTATTTCTTACTTTGACTATGGCACAGAAAGCTACAAGCATTAATTGGTTGCAATTCAACAGAACTTTTGGACTTAATTTTAATTCTACCAGATAATAAAAATAGTGTATAACCTGTTCAACTTCAGTTTAAAAAAAAAAAAAAGAAAAGATATTACTCTTTGATAGCTGGAGGAAACTTGGTAACGCTTTCTTTAACTTCAGTCTTCCCTCTATGATTACTGTTACTACTGACAGCCGTCACCAATAGTTCTTTTCTGTATGAGGAATTTGCTTCTAACCAGAATATAGTACTGAGGTTACAGAGAAGAAGTAGCTATGAGGAAATCACAGTTCAAATGGCCTAGTTAAATCCTGATAACAAATCTGACTTAAATATACTTTGCAAGTATGTTTGTAGAATATCGTAGAATATTCTGCATTGCAGAATAATGTTTTGGGATTTGTACACATTCACATAAATGTTTTTCTTTTTTTCCAAGCCCCCAGGTTTTCACAAAAAATGAATGTGTCTTGAAGTTTATGGTTAAACAATTTTGAGACTAATGATTATTATTATTGTTGTTGTTGTTTTTATTGTAATAGAAAAATGTGTGAATCTCTGCAAAGATTCTTTTTATTTCTAAAAAAAAATGCATAGTTTTAGATTCATAATGCTGTTCTTGTCAGTCCTGTAAGTAGAGATTAAAGAATTAAATACATATTTTCTGAAAAATATACCTGAAATGACAAAGGGTGTCCTGTGGCCCATGGTTTTGATTAAGATGCTGAGGAAGATAAAGTTGTCCATGAATGATGGTCAGAAAGAGAAAGAGCAGAACAGTTAAGAAAACTGTATTGACATACATTATCGGGATTTAAGGGAATTTGGATTATTTGAAAATCAAAATTGTGTGCCCTGTTTCTTATTCAGTGTTGTATATTTAACTTCCAGTTTGAACAGAGAGGAAGCAACATTGCAGCCTGACAATTGGCAGCTTTACTTACTAATGAAACCAGTTGGATCCTTTAGACACCTTAAAAAGGAACTGAAACCATAATAAGCAAAAAGTGCAATATAAATTCTGTAATCCAAGCATTCTTTATAAAACAGCATTATTTTTTTTCTAGACATGACAACATGACAGCAGAAAAACAGAGTAAGGATTTCTGAATCGTGTTTTGCAGTAGTTCCTGGGTTTTTTTCTGAGATTTTGTTTTCTAAAAACATGGGATTAAAACTTTCAAACAAATTTTGAGGTATTCCTCTTCATATTGGTGCGTCACAGAATAGGAGTAAGGGATAAAAGCTCAGATCAGAGGCCAGCAAATTCATTTCAGTCTCTAGAGTTGGATGATTTTGCCTTTTATTTTTTACTTTGAGACACGGATCATGTTTGAGCATTTTCTTTTGAATCGAATGCTAGTATTTTTAGGCCATTTCTCTTTGGTTTCTTCAATATGTTACCATCTGTCTTCCTTAGCGTTACACCAGCCTGAAATTATGTAGTGTATATAATGGTGCAATTCAAGAGTGTGGTTCCTGTCAGTGAGAGTATAAGCCCTTTTAGTGGCTATTTAAGTGCCGCAAAACTGGCTTTCTACACCAGAGCACAGTGGATCACTATGTATTGTAGTTAAATAGTAACATCTTTCCTCCTGATGCCCTGAATCTTCACTGGCAGTTTAAAATTAAAATTAGGATTATATTGCCCAAGTACAAGTACTTGTATAATAACAAAGATTAACACTTTTAATTCCCCTCAGGGAAATGTTCTGCTGCTGCTCTAGATGTCCTAGCCAATGTATTTCGTGATGAACTTCTGCCACACATCTTGCCCCTTTTGAAGGAATTGCTCTTCCATCCCGAATGGGTAGTTAAAGAATCTGGTATCCTTGTTCTTGGAGCAATTGCTGAAGGTAAGGCAACAGTGCATATGAGGTTGCTGAATTTTTGATTAGTTCTAAAGCAGCTCTGTGATTCTTTCCAGGTGAATGTACTTATGCAAACTAGTATATGTCCTTAGCTGATTTGGTTTTGCTGATTAATCTCTGCCTACTAATAGGTGACTGCGGTTACTTAATTTTTCATTTTCAAATCTATGGATGTTTGGGAGACTAAATAGCTTAGATAATTTCTCCCTTTCTTAACTATGCAGCATACATTTAATGATGTCTCATTAAACACTAGCTTGATTTCTTAGAAGAGGAATATTTAATGTTTGAACCTTCATTTCTGAAAACACTTGAATGAAATGTGAGAAGACTATTCCTGTGACTGGTGTACCCTGAGCTATTTTTATGGATGGTTTTCCAATTTAAATATGATAACTTCTGATCCTTTGTGCTTACCAACAGTGTGGCTTGGCTTTTTGCCTGCATTTCCAGCATCTCTGTTCCTTTTGCACCTAAAGGAATACATTTGAATCATAGAATCATCTGGGCCGGAAGGGACCCCCAAGGGTCATCTAGTCTGACCCCCCTGCAGTCACAGGGACACCCCCAACTAGACCAGGTTGCCCAGGGCCTCATTGAGCCTCACCTTGAATGTCTCCTGGGAAGGGACCTCAACCACCTCCCTGGGCAACCTGTTCCNNTTATTCCTAATATCCAATCTAAATCTGCTTTTCTTCATTTTAAACCCATTATAGAATTATAATATAATGGGTTCCATGCGTGGATTATCTTTCTTTTCCTCTAGGTGCCTAGTGAACATACTTTTTTCTTTGTTGCTAGAAAACATTCTTGTTGCATTTGATTTAAAGTCAAGCAAGATAAAAGTTAGTATATCTGGCAAATCTCAGTGTATTACTGCTCATTCTGACTTGAAAAAGTAGCTCTTAATGCTGGTCAGTATTTGTGTGGTGTTAGGAGAAAACAAGAGGAAATTTAAATTTCTTAAGGAATCCTTTTTAATGATGTAAGGATTTGTTGTCAAGACCAAATCTTTCTTTACTTGGTGTTTTGGTTACTCTGAGTACACTGTAGAATCTCCGAGCTTTATGAACTCATTTTAGTTAGATGTACTTGCCATACTCCATTTAATAAAGCAGAATTTGTGGAGATGGGGAAGCACTGAAGTAGAAATGCAGTTTAAGTGAATGTAAGTTTAATTGGGGATTTTAACTATTACTGTTTATGTAAATTTTCTTTTTAGGAATTCATTTATATTAAGTGGACTTGTGTTCTGTGTTGTTAAAATGCATTCCTGCTTGACAGGGAATTAAAATAATGTCCTTTCTAAGAAAACAACAAAGCTTTTTGTTAATTCTGGTACTGCAATAGATGTATTTTTCCTTCTAGGCTGCATGCAGGGTATGATTCCATATCTTCCTGAGCTGATCCCTCACCTAATTCAGTGCCTGTCTGACAAAAAGGCTCTTGTGCGCTCCATCACATGCTGGACTCTCAGCCGCTATGCACACTGGGTAGTTAGTCAACCCCCAGACACATACTTGAAGCCATTAATGACTGAGTTGCTAAAGCGTATCCTGGATAGCAACAAGAGAGTACAAGAAGCTGCCTGCAGGTAAGCCAAAGCTTCAGCAAAAAGCACTGTTTCTGACAATGCTTTTTCATGGGAAACTGTTTTAATGCCTTTATCAATGAATGTATGACTCCATTCCTAGCTCTTATTGTATTTCTTTCGCTCTTAAATTGGAGTAGTAACCTGAAAAAACTTAATTTGTTTTTCTCTTATCTAGCTTGTTTTCAGAGTAATATGAGTCACTAAACTAGGTAATTTATTGCTGTAAAAAAAATTGTCTGTTTGTGACATCATATAGTTTTGATATATGATGTTTCATTGACCAGAAATCTGGACCACAAATCTGGAGCAGCCTATGAACAAGTGCAATAATAGTTGCAAAGGAAAGCTGTCCTATGGTTGAATTACTGATGTTGTTTATGTTTAGCTCAGGATTACCAAAATATTTGGGTTATGATTATTTCAAAGGATTTTTTTTTTTAAGGGAGATCCTGGGAGATAAGATTCCCTTCTCCCCTTTGTCTGCTGACATTTAAAGTAAATAAATTAATTTCTCCATTAATGGACATGCCATTAATGGATGGGAGTGGGTGGAACCTCATCAAAGGAAGCTTTTGCATGTCAGTTTGCATGGGGCAGGAGTGTACAGAGCAGATTGCCAAGAAGGTTTCTTCATAAAGCAGTGCTAGATTTGCAGCTGATTTTTTTTCTTAACACTTGAAATGAGTAATAATATTATTGTTATTATTTTTACACCCCACCCCCAAATATTAGTAGCATGTGAGGACAAAGATGAGTCAGAGCTCTTGTGCTAAAACTTTGCACAAAAAGGGTGGATGTATCCTTGCCCAACAACAGATACTACGAATTGAATGAAATGAACTTAGTGAAATTTGAGTATTAAACACTGTTTTCTTTTTGTCTCTAAATATTTTCAAACATTGGGCTAGCACATTGTTGGTCTGTGATATCTGCCCCATTCTGTCTTCTGTTCCTTCCTGAATGAGCAGGAGAATGGTGGTATGAGACTACGTGCTTCACACATTTTCAGATCCAAAGAATCAGATTATGTACAGATTCTGTAAAAGAAAAAAAACATGACCACCACAACAACAAACAAACCCCACTCACTTCTGTTCATCTTTTCCTTGTCCAAAATGTGGTTGAAATGTGCATGTAGTTGAACACAGCTGTGTTGCAGTTGTTAAATAACGTAATTTAGTGCTTATCAAAGAAGTGCAATGGGCAGTGGAAACTGTGAAGGTACTAAGAAGATAAAATAGAAATACAAAAAATAATATCTGATTATTATTTTTATTCATGTTCAATACGAGATTTATACAGTGTTTTGAAATGCTTTCTTTAGAGCAGATATTCATTAAAATTACTGTTGCAGCTAAAAAATTAACTATCTGGAAAATTACACTTCAGGGAAAATGTAGAGCTGTTACAAGTCAAAGCATACTTACTAGCTTTCTAAATTGCAAGAATATACAATGATCTTTCTTGGGGAGGAGCAAAAAGCTGCATCCCTACAGTGAATAGTTGCACAGATCGTTAATGTCTACCAAATTGAAAATTGGTCACAGGATACTGTATATTTTCATTGCTAACTTCTGTGTCACAGCAGATGTCTAAGATTCATTTCTGTACTATCAAGAAACTGCTCCTTTAGTTGGTGACACTGAAGTTATATTTTACTGAAACATGTTTTCCTGCTCACGTTGCATGCCTTTCTGAAAGAATACATCATAATAATATAATTGAATTAATAAATAAAATAAGAATGCTAGCTACTTAAGTGTTCGCAGTTGTGTTAAGAAGGGGCACTTCTGTGTTTGTTAGCATGATAGTGGGGGATTGTTTACCTCATGCAGAGATGCATGCATTTTTAGCACAGGGACAGGCTAATAATAAACTTGATAACACACACTAAACTAGTAAATCTCCAGTTGCTCATAATTTTTTCGTTCCCTTAATGGTTCTCTGAAGCAGCATATCTGGTGTGGGAAGAGACTTTTGTTTCTTTTGGGAGGGTTTTTTTAATGCTGCTGGCAGACGACATGAAAAGTTTCCATGATGCCATGATATGTACTTTGACTGTGACTGGCTAAAATTCTTCATCCCCTGTTTTTGCTTTTACTTTACATGTCTTTCTGTATCTGTCTTTCTATGTAGTGAACTGCTGAGATTACAGGTTGACGTTGGCATTGTACTTGCACGATAGCACTAGGGCTTCTAGGTGCAGCTACACATACATTAAAGATAGTGGGCCACTTTTAACAGCTTTTATAACAGTTCCTACTATTTAATGTTGTATATTGTAATTTGTGTACAGTAATACTTTTCTTGGTAGCGGCTTCCTGCATATAAATCACAGGTTTTACAGCAATATTTTTAAATTCTGTTCATCATGATGTAAGAGCTGAATCCTTATATGCTCCATCAAAATAGATTGAGGTTGTGTCAGCAATACTATCTGGAAAACATATTTTGGATAAATTTGAGGACTAAATACATTTTTTTTGTTTAAACAGAAATGAGTAGTGTGGGGCTTTTGGGGGGTCATCTTCATTTGTTTTTTCCAAGATACTAACTGATCTGTCTTTTTGTCTCTCAGTGCCTTTGCTACTCTAGAAGAGGAGGCTTGTACAGAGCTTGTTCCTTATCTTGCATATATACTTGACACTTTGGTCTTCGCATTTAGTAAATACCAGCATAAAAACCTGCTCATCCTTTATGATGCTATAGGAACTCTAGCAGATTCTGTAGGACATCATCTAAATAAACCAGTGAGTATGCCTTATGTTCTGTAGAAGCACTCATCATAATTGAAAAACTGGTTCAGTGCTTTTTGTAACGTGCTTACAATTTATAAAACATAAATGCTGATATTTCAGTGTATGTTTCAAAAATAATGAATATTTACAGATAAAATACATAGACTGCATATAATTTTCCTACTGCACAAATATTCACCATTTTTAATAAACAATTAGGTCTGTCATGGCTTCTGAAATGAGCTTCTCATTGAAATACTTTTTTTTTATCTTGTGCTCAGAATTTATCAGCTCAGAGGAGATACATAGACTTTAGACAAATTGGTAAAATGTGTGTTTTAATTTCTAATGATCACACTTTTCTTGTAATGACTTCAAGTATAGCTAAAGTGCTCTTTATCTTTCTTTCTAATGTATTGGAGCAATCATCACTAGAAATTGCTTTATTGGAGAGTGAGACAGGCCTTCATTTTATATATAACAACACAATGTTTTGGACAAAATACAGATAACAGGCAAATAAATGTACACTAAAAAAACCCCAGTATATTACTTACTAGAATATGCGTACATGTCACGTATCTTACAATAGTTATTGAAACTTGTTTTATTTTCTATAATGCTTCACATGACCTAGACACACTAGAATGAAACAATTTGTTTCATGGCATTTTATTTGCCAGCAGATACCCACACCATCAAAGGATCTCTTTTTCAGTCTCTCTGGCCCTGGCCACCTTGACATTTGACAGTACTGGAAGGAAGCTCCTGGTCAGAGGAGCTTAGAATTCTGTATCTTTCACTTAGAATTTTGTATCTTTGGACATAGCATTAGCTGGCAGCATCTGTTGGCTCCTTAGATACCTTCTGGGAGCAACAGCATTGTAGGGGATACCTTGCTCAACGTCCTCAGTGTCTGTGCAGTGACAGGGAAGATGCAATGGCTTTATACAGACGAGGTAAGTGTGTCCTTCTGGAGGCGTAGGAAAATACTTTATTCCTGGATGCCTAGTAGCTTGAGGAGGAAGTTTCAGGAATTTGAGATTATAGGATAAGTATCAGGGAAATCGGAAGCGTTGATAAAAGTAGGTGGCAGATGCACAGTCAGACAGCATTGCTACTGAAAGCCTTTCCATAGGCCCTGAGGCAATCATGTAGATTTGTAACAACGTAGGCACCTAGACTGAAAAGAAACTTGGAGGAAAAGATTCACTCTGCAAAGGAACTTAAGGTGCTTCAGCAAAAAATCGTAAGACACAAGTTGTAAATTCTAATACTAAACTATTCCTATGTGTTGCAGCAGTGACTGAGTTACAGTACAGGTTTTACAAAAAAAGTGGAGTCTTTATCAATTCTTAATATGTCCACTTTCCAGCTTTGAAATAAAATAGTATGTAGTGAAGTGTTTTAGCAACTAATGGATTTTCATCCTAAACAGGAATATATTCAGATGCTAATGCCTCCATTAATTCAGAAGTGGAACATGTTGAAGGATGAAGATAAAGATCTCTTCCCTTTATTAGAGGTAAATGTTAAAATTGAGTGGTTTTTACCAGCTTCTTTTAGGAATTATGCTTTCTACTAATGATGCTCGTACTAGGAAGTACGACTATAAAAGCTAAGTGCTAGGTATTTCCCAGTATAGAGAAATTATTCTGACTGTAGTTAGAAATTTTTGTTACTGAGGGAATGTTATTAGGTTTAGCAGAAATCTTCCAGATTTTTTTTCTGCTATTCTAGAGTGTTTTCTTTGATGGGATTCTTTTAGGAAAAAAAAACAAAAAACAACAAAACAAAACTCAAAAAACCCAAAGAAATGTTTCATCCTCCTTTTATTCTTGTCTTCTCTATCCTTGCTCTCCCTTCATCTCTATTGTCAGACAAGCTGAAGGTATGAACCAGACCATGTAGTCTATTCTCTGTACTTCCCGAGTGTGAAGCAGGAAAGCATCTCTAGAAAAATTAGTTTCATAACTCTTAGGTAATATTAGGGCTCATACGTGATCAAGATAATGAAGATTAGTCTAGGTGCTGGCTGAAATATCATACTGGTTTTGTATGCACTTTCTTGACTACCTCTAACAAGGTGCTTCTGCTGAGAAATTTTCTCACAGGCATGTGTAGGAGAGAATAACAACTTGCTCATAGTTGCCTTGGTTCAGCCTTTCTAGATTGTGTATTCTTAATCAGTTACAAGTGGGTATACTTAAAATGCTGATATCTTTTAATTTATCTCTCCCAAGTAAAAGGCATCTCAGAGATGTGAGGAAAGGTAGTGACAGTTTTCTCTTGTGCTTTTATTTCCAGTGCCTGTCATCAGTTGCTACTGCCTTGCAATCTGGCTTTCTTCCATACTGTGAACCTGTGTACCAGCGTTGTGTGAATCTGGTGCAGAAGACCCTTGCACAAGCCATGGTATTCTTCTATTGCTATTCCAATATTTTCACCAATATTTTCAGAATATCTCCTTAAATCAATGTATTAACTGTAAAGTTACAGGTTTGCAGGGAGATTTGTGGTATAACCATTGAATACCTAAATGAAGCTGCATAAGCCTAAAAAAAAAACTAATACTCATTTTGAAATGCATATTTATTTGTTACAGTTGCATAATGCTCAGCCAGACCAATATGAGGCTCCAGATAAAGATTTCATGATTGTGGCTCTTGATTTACTGAGTGGTTTAGCTGAAGGACTTGGAGGCAACATTGAGCAGTTAGTGGCTCGCAGCAATATCCTGACACTAATGTACCAATGCATGCAGGTGAGATGAGTAACCCGTTTGACCCAAGGATTTTGTTTCTTAAAAGAGTGAGAAACACTTTTAGAATTGTCACTATTTTCTTCCTCTCTTTAGGATAAAATGCCCGAGGTACGGCAGAGTTCTTTTGCATTGTTAGGTGATTTGACAAAGGCGTGTTTCCAGCATGTTAAGCCTTGCATCGGTATGTTTCTTTCACATGTTAAACAATTAACTTGTTTTACAAACTGATCAGAGGCTGCTTTTGCTGTTGTTAATCTCCCTATTCTGTTGGTTGCCTTTTCATGGTGTTGTAAGTTTTCATTTTCCTTTATCAGCAAGGTGCTCTTATAGAGGAGCACCATTTGCTCTTCTAATGGTGTGTTTAAAAGATATTCTTATTTTTACAGACTGCAAAAATTCATTTTTCCCCTTGATTTTTATAATGTAACAAGCCACCTGGAGTGCTGGAGTACAGCAAAACAGATGGCCTTAGACTTCAATTGGCATAGTTGCTATAAAAAAATTAAAATATAAAAATTAAAAATATAAAAATTTATATATATTAAAAACATAGAAGTATATTTTATGTTATTTTTATTTTTAAAAATAAATTTTGCATGTATATAAAAATCAGAAAACTTGGCTACGGTTTGGTTTGCCTTTTGTTTTGCTTTTAATTTTAGTAGGGAAGTAGCATCAGTTACACAATTCCGTTATATTTGCTGTCTCTTCCCAGGCAAACTTGAGATATGCTTAGCTTGCCAAATGAATGTTTGGATAGGATTGGAATTTAAAATTTATTTGGCAGATGTTATAATTTATCTTTGTGACTGATACTTTTTGTTAAAATTTAATCAATGATGTGACTGCCTTCTAGGCTTTGTTTTTTTAAGCACAGCTGAATACATAGCTATCCAGGCGATTTGCACGTTGTTTAACTGTATTATAAAACTACAAGTACTCGTAGCTGCCTTTTCTGCTTCTTCCCTCTTCCCCTCTCTTCCTGGCACCCCAGTGAAGGAAGGGGAGAAAAAAGGGTTCTAGAGTTACATAAAGATGAAACCTACTAGAAACATTTTAAAATCATAATTTGAAAATATTTGCATTGGTCTGCTTAGGTTCTAAAATGCAGGTTAATCTGATATATAGCAAAAGTACAGCACTTGTTAATTCATGTGCAACACTTTCCAAGCATTTAAATAGGTTTACATGATTTATTTTTTTGAAGTTTCCCCCTGCTCTGTGATTTCACAGTAATGGGACAAAATGGCTGTATTGTGTGATGAGTTTTTAAAATATTGTTCTTTCTAGCTGATTTCATGCCAATTTTGGGAACCAACCTAAACCCTGAATTCATTTCTGTGTGTAACAATGCCACTTGGGCAATTGGAGAAATCTCCATCCAGATGGGTAAGATTTATTTTTTCTTTGAATCTCTGTACATTTGGCATGTTTGTTTGGGGGGGTTGGGGAGAGAGTTTAGTGATACTTTCATGTTAAAATTTAAATTATATTTGAGATTCTTGTCCTTGTTAGTAAGTTCGGTGTACCTGACCTATTTGGATTATGCATATTAATGGTAATTTTTTTCTAAATATTTTTTGTTGTTGTTGTTTCAGGTATAGAGATGCAACCTTATATTCCAATGGTGTTGCACCAGCTTGTAGAAATAATTAACAGACCCAACACACCAAAGACGTTGTTAGAGAACACAGGTACCCAAAAATTGAACCATACCTGGTGAAGAGACTTAGAGATTTATTTTTTTTAATAATGACTTAAAACATTGTGTAGGGGAACCACACCAGAACTGATTTCATTGCTATGTATCTGGCTTCTATAAGCGAAAGCAACTCTGTTTTGCAGAAGCTCTTACAAGTCTCAGTCTTGCAGCAAATTATCTATCATATATCTAGATTCTTAAAGTTACTCCTTTCTCACTTTTATGACATTTATTATATTTATTATCTGCTTAATTAAGTAATCTCCCAGTTTTGTTTATGAATTGAATATGACAAATGTATACAGTAACACTTAAAGATTTTGTTCACACTGATGTTAGAATATGCATGTCCTTACACATGTGTACTGTATATATGTGTCTACTGTTTGAAACATGTAATCGGCATATACAAAACAAATAATGAGCTCTTTGAATTTACAAAAAAATGCACTTTTTTTTAAGAGATAAACTTGTAATATCACCCACAAAAAATCTAGATCTGTGATGGCAGTTTTACCACAACATAATAGAAGTTATACATAATTTCTGTTACCTGGTAACTCGATAATAAATTTCTGAAAAGAATTCTAATCATGGCATGCACATTTTCTGTTCGGGTCCACAGCTTTGCCTTCCAAATTGGGAGCAATCCCAAAATGCCTTACTGAACTGGAATATCTGAGGCTTGTTTCTTTTGCATTTATAGAGGACACGTTCTGGTATGAAGAGCACCTTCCATACTTCAGCAAAACTTTATTAATAATTTGACCGGTTTCTAGTTTACTGTGTTACTAACTGAAAATGTTTTTTCATGTTTTCTTTTTCCTGTTTGAAAACAGTCTTGTAAGAAAATATTTTAGTAATTACACCTGACATGATTGAAAATAATGCAAATTCAGTGGTGCAATTAAGTTTTTTGAGCTAAGCAAGAGATAAATTGGAAAGAGATTTTCAATGCATATTTTTTGTCCAGTATTCTCTAAACTTAAAAGCTGCACTTTCTGTGACCCTCTTTATCCCTCTATAGTATGGAAGGTGAACTTGAATGAAAAATGACCTAGTTGTTTGGCATATTATAGGTACTACTTCTTGAAAATTATAATTTTGGAGCAAATACCTACTTGTTGTGAAACACAATATGAAAGAGTATAGCAATATAAATTTTCTTTCCCCCTGCCTCTGCCCTTGATCCCCTGCCTCCCTCTGCACTGATGGATGTGTAATACCTGTAGCTGAGAGGCATCCAGTACTTAAATGTTTGCTTCCATCACTGTTAGAGAATTTTTGGAAGCATCCAAACACTGACTTTTTTTTTTTTTTTTAATTCTCTCAATAGTTACCTTAAATGTGGATGCATAACTGCAAATAAATGTTGAGTGTGGTGTAATTATAAGTTTGTTGTGGGATATTGTGCTGCAGGCCACTAGTATGTACAAGAATATTTCTGTTTTCTGCTTTAGCTTGCTATGTAATGAGCTGTGAAAACACTTCTATAGGATCATGAGACCATCTTAAGTAATTGTGTAGAAAATATAACCGGTACCTGCCCAAAAATTTGACCTTTGACAGAGATTACTGTTCCTTGTACAGACCATAGGTGACAGAATTTACAGAGAAAAATTAAAAGTGTATTTTCATTTGAAAGCTCTTCAAATGCAGTTTTAGAAGTTAGATCTGCTGAAAATTTCAGATGCTGCGTATTGAAATTGAGTAACATCAGGGCAAAACAGTACATAACCAGTGAGCTGCAGCCTTCGTGGAATTAGTATCTTTCAAACTGCTAGTATATCCTACACCAAACTTTTATTGGAGAAAGCATCATCTGCTTTATTGCATGTTTCATGAAACTGTTCACAAATGCCTGTTAATTAGAGTGTTGCATAGTATGTCCCTTGAACATAGGTTTCCTTTTCTCTGCTTCATTTAAATCTGCTGGATTTTAGTATTATTCATGTATTTTGCTTCAAGTAATCCTGATACATTATTCCCCACCCTCTCCTTTTTCTGAAGATTAATCTTTCGTGAATTGAGCAAACACCATTAAAACACATTTGCTTGATGGTATTTTCTTCATCTGTCCCTCAGAACAAAGGACCAACCTACCTAATCATGTGAAGAAGTAGTTTTGCTTTTCATGTGTCCTTATGGCTTGGTAGCAGAAGTCAGATTCTTATATGACTTCTACGAGGAAGCCTTTTGTGAACTGGAGAAATATTGTGATTAAAGAATTAATTTTCTGTAGCCAATTGCTGTGAGTTACCAACCACTTTAAATCCTCTACAAGTTTATGAAAGACAAATGTTTGGTTCTCTTTTCACAGAAGCGTTTCATCTGTTTAGCATTTTTAGGTAGACTACAATATTTTCCATGTGAAAGTATTTTTAAATGTGTTTTATTGATAGAACAGATTTTAAAATCTTGAATTTTGAATTATGAAAAAAAAATGTCTGGAACAATTGATATTAAACCCAGAAATTATTAATTCATTTTTATCAAGAACATTCAAAATAGTACATTTGATAAAAACTTAAAACTGTATGGTAGGTAAATTTACTGTATGAGATTACTCTGAAGAGGGCAGAATGACTGCTTACATCAGAAAGCCTTTGGATTTTAAATTGTGTTTTTGGTGTTCTCTCATTTACTTCTTTAATTTTTCTTTTGCCCTGGAGAGTATACCATATATGTTGCTGCCTCTTATTTAGGGGGTGGTAATAAACAGCACTGGTGAAATCTTATGTTTATTATCATACACAGATTCTGTTGGTTTCTGTTTCTGAGTTATTTGTTGTTTTTTCTTTATTTTTTCTCCTCCCCCCTCATTTGCTCATGTCTTGGTTGGCGTTTGGTGGTGTATAACCGTGATTGCGTTACCTTAGCAATAACAATTGGTCGTCTTGGTTACGTTTGTCCTCAAGAGGTGGCCCCCATGCTACAGCAGTTTATAAGACCCTGGTGTGTATTATTCAATCTTTTTTTTTTAATTCATTTTTCTTCACTCTCTTTCTTTCTTTCTTCTCTCTATCTCACTTTTAGATATATTTTCAGTTGGTTACAAAATCTCAATCCTTAATCATTGCCAACCATGTGACTAATCTTGTCCTATCAGGTTTGTGAGTTTTTAGTAGCACCGTCATGTATTCTTTATGTTGTGGCTAACGACTAATTTATGCATGGGATAAGATTGTCACATGCTTGCTGTGTTAAAGCTTGACTATGAAATAGCATTTTAAAATCCACCAGAATGATAATACAATGCATGCATATACTGTAAAATTTAAACTGTGCATTACTCTCTTAAAATTCAGTCTGAGGCTTGAATTGCTGTAAGGAATATATGTTTATAGATTTGTTATGTATAAAATAGCTTGCTTGCTGCTGTAAAAGTTAAATAACTGTTCTGTAAGTGGTATCTGACATAATTCATAGTGTGATAGTATTCTATGTTCCGCTTCTAATAATGATAGTTTCTATAAATATTTCAGATACATGTTTCTCTTGTATTTAATGGAATACATGTCACACTTTCTCACTGTATATAGTGCAACAGGAGAACAAGATTCTGGAGATGGTGCCTAGTGGGAATATGCTAGTAAAGACTCTGTGCAACAAGTCTTTTTTTTTTTTTTTCTAAGCATTCAAAATAGTATTTCAGATCATCTTATCAGTGTGACTTATTCCATCAAATACTGTCATCTAGTTCTGACTTGACTGAAGAAAACGTAATGAGTTAGCTAAGTTTTACTCTCCAACTTGCTAGGTGTACCTCTCTGCGGAACATAAGAGACAATGAGGAAAAGGATTCAGCATTCCGTGGGATATGCACCATGATCACGGTCAACCCCAGTGGCGTAGTCCAAGTAAGATATATTAATAGATCGTAACTGCTTTTCTTTATTCATGTGAAATTAAGTGAAAGCTGTGTATGAAGTATGAAAATGTTTAGCTTGACATGATTCCCTGCAGTACATGATGTAGTATTATTTTGAGGTCAAGGAGGCCAAAATGTTTTTGTTGCGAATGATATGTATCATGATGCTTCAGTATTTGTCACCTAGCAAAGGAAAGGACAAGTTATACCTATTTCTCAGATGAAACCCAGGCTTTTAAAACAAGAAACAGAACAATGACAGTAACTACCTCATCATTCTTAAAACTTGAGTAGGGGAGATTCTGTTTCAATTTTGGATGTATTGCTTAAATAGTCAATGCAGCAAGGAACACATATCTCTTTAAAATAAATGGTATATCTGAAGGATAACTTTCTCTTTAGTCTCCACACCTCCAAAGTATTTTTGAAAAGGAAAATGGTCTCCTCTACCTGGAATTCTTCTTCCTAAAACATAAGAACTGGGCCTTCACCCTGTTTTGAAATTTTTGGTTCATTTCACTTACATGTTATTCTGTACTTGGCACTTCTCTTTTCTGCTGTCCATTTGTTCTATCCATAGTTTAAGGGAAGGCATAATTAAGGTCTCTCCTCATTAACACATTTTTCCCTCTCTGTAGTTGTTATCTTCAGGTCCTACCCAAAAATATGTGCGTTATCAACTTCACAATTAAAGACTGGTATTTTAATGGTGTAGTAGGAGGTAATAATGCGTGACAGCAGATGAACCAACCATAGGGACTTTGCGGTGGCTTTAGTTTTGAGCCTATATGATCAATATTTTGTGTGTTCCAGAAAAAACTTCTGGCTCTGCTTAAACAAATACAGCAGGGCTTTTTCCCCAATTGGAAATGAGTGTTGCGACTGTAGTCTTGAGTTTGTTGTTAAGGTGATTAATTCTTTCAGAACCAAGTTCAAGAATCAATGTTAGACAAGTGTGGTGTGGGAGAAGAGAGTTGTTTAGATTTTTTTAAACTGTAGTTTTATTTAATCAAAAACCTGATAAAACAAGGTAAACAAGCTTACAGTTATGGTCTGGATTAACTGGAAAATACATACATAAAACCAAAAGCAGTTATGAATTAAGGTCACAGACCTTGTCACAGACCCTGCCTAGTTCATAGAATGAACATCAAGTGTTGTTTTCAGACCTATAAATTCAGGTTTCTAACCTATGTGATTGTTTAATCTTATAGGATTTTATTTTTTTTTGTGATGCTGTTGCATCGTGGATTAGCCCAAAAGATGATCTCCGAGACATGTTCTGTAAGGTAAGGTTTCTAATATAATAGTATATCAACTGATGGTTGCTTTGGATCCTCTATATTTTCCTTGCTTTCTATTTCTACTGTTAGAACTTACTGTATTAAGCAATATTGAAAAGTTCAGTTGAGATCTTATTTGAAGGCATAATCATCCTCAAACAACTTTTCATAGTGTCTACCCTATTGTGTTTTGCCTGAATTTGGAAAAATGGGGCTTTATACCACATTTAACACTTTTTTCTTGAAAATTACTTTTTTTGCCATGAAGATGCCTACTTTATTTTGGAGAAAAATATAGAAAATTACAAATGAAAAATATTCCAGGGATATCTTGATCTATTTCACTTACTCTCCCTGAAAATAAGTTTCAGGATTGCTTAGTCCTCCTCAGAATACCTCTTGGATGAGCAAATTTCAAGACACTAACATAAAATTATACCCAAGAATATATCCATAGACAGAGTTTTGGTAGAACGAAAGTGAAAGGACTGTTTGCCTTGTATAAAATTAGCAAAAAAACCCCCAACCAGAATGTGATTTATTGTGTTTTGGCACTAGTGTGTTGGATGGAATACAAAAAAGACAAAATGATTTCCGTTTCATGAATAGATGCCAGTACTGTTCAACATGGCTCCCCTCATAAGTCATAAAGTGAAATATCTGCTTTTAGGAAGGGTGTATGCCAGAAATTTATAATACTCCTCTTAAAGTAAAAATGGAATGTGTCTTCTAGGATCATGGGTCAGTATTGTCACTTTTCAATAAAGTACTGCCATGTGTGAGTATCGGAACAGAAGGTTGAACTTTTGTATCCCATCTTTAAGAGGCAAGACAGAAATTTCACTGTCCTAGTTAGCCTCTCAGATAACTGGTATCCTTTGAAGGAACATCAGGTCCAGGAAATGCCCAGCTGTGTGTATTCTAGTGTCAGCAGAAGGAAACTGCAAATACTTACAAGAAACTTTAAAAGAAAGTTCAGGATGCTGTCTGCAATGATTTGTCCAAAGCAGTGTGGACAGTGTGTGTTTCTGCAGTGGTCCTTCAGCACTGAATACTTGCTTCAGTTAGTTAGGCTCCTCTTTTTCAGATTCTTTCCAAGTTATCTATGTGGGATCTAATGCCTTCAAAGAGGACGTGATGGTTCTTGGTCCTTGGCATAAGGACATCCTTGCTTTTTAAAGTGTATTGTTTTGTACGTTTTGCTGTGAAAGAAAGGAGACAAAGCTTTTTGAAGTGATGGCATTTGAAGTGATAGAGCTGAGAGAGAAAATATCACTTCCAAGGGCATGGCTAGATGAGAGCTGCCAGTGTTGAAATCTAATCTAATACCCTAAGAATTTGATCACTTTTTATGAAAAGCAAGGTATCTAAAGATACCTTGTAGCAGAAACTCTCTTGCTAAAAACCTACTGGAAGCATTTCTTCTGTCATACCTGAACATCCTGAGACTTTTGGTATTTTCCTGTGAGCTGGTGAATTTGACTGTTTGGGTTAGGAAAGAGTCTGAGATTCTCCGAGAGCCTGCCTGTGGAAGGTGTCTTTCAGGGAGAAAAGCAGTAGGTTAATTAGTGGCTCTGTATTGTCATTATCACTACATCTTGTTTAAGAACAGCTGTGCCTGAGAATGTTGTGTTGTGAATTCCGTGCTTTAACTTCGGCATTGCCTTTTATGTGAGACCCTATTCATTACACACTGTTTCACAATTCAGTATCATTGAATTTAAAAAAGAAAAACAAAACTAGACTCTCTTGGCATAATTTTGTAGAGAGGAGCTATTTAATCTGCTTTTGTTCTTTCTGATGTTTGCCTTTTAGCCTGGTCTTCTCAGAGCTAACATACTATGACCTTTTTGATAGCATCATTTAATTTTCATGAGTTTTAGTTAATTTATGTTGGAAGGTCCAGACTGAAACTTGATTATTTCTTCTCCTCTCTCGATGGCTTTTGACTGCCACTGGCTGTGGATACTTGTTTTTTCAAAACACACAAAAGTTTTAGCAACTTCCTTTTTAGTGACAGTTGTCTTACAGTTCCCAAGGAAAAAAAAAAGCTGTCACAGGATTCTGTTGTATTTGTTTGTGTTTGTGCTAGAAATTGACAGGTATTCATTCTGTGAAATGATGGCTGCAGTTTTGGCTCAGCTTTCTTCCCACAACACATTACACATTTGAAAAAGAAATGTTAATACAGTAATTGTAAGATATATAAACTATGTCAATTGATAAAATGTTTAGCATCCTGAAATGGCCTAACTCTAGGTTGCAAGTCATCTTACTCATTAAATATACATATAGATATGTGTACATGCACTAATTTGTGTGGGTAGCTATATTATATATGTTACCGTTAAAAGAAGAAGGATTTCAGTTAAGAAAGACATTATAGTAGACTTGTTTCTTAGTCAGCATTTCAGTATTAAATCAGGGAATTCAAATGGACAGATGTACAAACCAGAAGTTTGGGACTTACTGCCTATGTTGCTAGTAGGTAACGTGTCTTCTGTTTAATGATTATCTTGGTTTCTCCAATCTCATTTGTAGATTCTTCATGGATTTAAAAATCAAGTTGGGGATGAGAATTGGAGGCGTTTCTCTGACCAGTTTCCTCTTCCCTTAAAAGAGCGCCTTGCAGCTTACTATGGAGTTTAACCTCATGCACTGTAGCTGCAGTCCCATAATTAGAGGTAAGCACACAGGACTTCCTTGCTAGACAGAGCTGTATAACAGACTTCCTCCCTCTTTGCATTATATGAAATGTAATTAATTCATCAGACTAGAATTTTTCAGATACATTGGATGAGATATCGTTCCTTCCTATAACAAGGGGGAAAAAAAAAGAGGTGATAATGTACCTAAATAATGGTAGCTGTAGCAAAAGCAGTTGCCTGACTGCTGTTTTATTTTTACAGAGAGAGAGAAAGAAAAAGTGAGAGTATGATACACATGGTAGTGTATCAAGATACGGTTGGAAGTGTAGATCTAACAACATGCTGGTGCAAGTTTAATAAGCAAACTGAAGCCACCACACTAAAGACACAGGCTCCCTTATTTCTTACGAATTCATAGGTATCAGATGTGGTCTAGGCTGAAATTTTTCTCTAGGATAGGAAAGCAAGTTTGTTAGCACGCTTTAGCCACAAGTCTGATATATTCCTAACCACATACTAGATGATCTGTGCAATGAGTAAAGGGTGTCATGCTCATCTGTACCTCTACTGTAACTGTAGAGTTTGATGTTTTGGGGAAGCTGATGTGTTTTTATTGCCTGTATGTTCAATTTTGTGCACCAGTTCAGAATTGTTACAATTATCTGCAGAAAATGATTCAACTTCAACTGAGAACAGCGATAGTGCATTCTAGAATAGTTATATTATTATACCACCTTGCTGTGTATGCTGTCTGTGCACACTGTGTAGAGCAAATTTCCCATGTGTAAAATAGTGTGATGCTGTGAAAAGATTATACTGCCCAAATCCACCACCCAGAACCCAGAAAAGAGAGTGAACTAAGTTTATACCGTCACACTTTATATAAATTTGATACTAGGTGTGGAATTCTTTTATTGAAATTATGGGAGTGAGTCATAACTTTGTTTTATTGTTGAATGAACAGCTATTTAAAAGTCAGCCTAAGATTTTTTTCAAAGTCGGAGATATAGAAAACCTGTGTGGATTATTACATGTTTGATGCGAACAATGGGTTAAAAATCCACCAATTTCAAACTCATATTTATCAGTGAAGGAATTTTAGTTCTGACATAAGGACTTTTTCTTGTCCTAATGAAGAGGAATCCAAAGTGATAACATTTGCCATTATTCTTAGTTCAAACTAAGAAGACAGTATAGTTGTCTTGTTTCGTCCACCTCAAATGAAGTTGTTACATCAGTAGCAGATATTTTAATACTCTTTCTGCGTGTCATAACTACCTAATAATTCTGTGCTAAAAATGGAAAAGCTTGTTCAGCATATGTAAGACTGATTCTATGACTCTGACTGCTTTTGTCTCACTTTAGCCACAATAGTGGATCTGTCAATGTAGCTTTAAAGCATACATTGTTGTTTCATGAATAATAATTTACCTGATATAAATGGGTTCTTTTCTTAACAGACTTAAAAGGGAAAATCTAGGCATAAATTTTTTTTAAGGTTGTCACCTACTGCTTTAAAAAGGTGAAAAAGCTCTTTGTGCGCAGATCTGTAAGTTAAGGTTCAAAATAAGATTTACTTACGCTCTTGTCTTTGCCTTTTACAGGTCCTTCAGTCTGGGAGACCATGAGGGAGCCTCTGCACCCAGGGAAAATGTTACCCTTTACTGGGGGGAAGGGTAAACCAGTAGGGAATACAGTACAATCCCAACCCTACTGGGAGGGGCGGGAGGGAGGTGTTGCCGTCACTGTATTAAGTCGATGTTGGGAAATGTTTTAACATCTGGAGCCTTTGTGGGTGGAAATCTGTCTCCTATTACAACTCTGCACTGGATGTGAAGAAGAAAAAAAAAAAAAAAAAAGAATCTAGTCACAAAACAGCACATTCTGGATTATTGTGGGGAATTGTACCAAAATAAGAACCATATAATCAAACCATAGGGATACGTAAAGAGGAAAACTATTTTGCGCACAATAAAGGAAACCTAAGAATGGGGGTCACAAACAGTAAAAGGCTTTCTTTTTTCTTTTATGTTTTTTAAGTAAGGGTTTTCTACATTATTTCATCCTGCTTGATGGGATTCCTAGGTATTTGCATGTTAATGAAGAACTACACAAGTGAAGTTAGTACAGTTAAAATGCAGCTTGTGTCTGTATTAGGAGCAGGCGCTTGCAGTGTACAATATAGAAACCCCATCGTAAATTAATAAAGGTTAACTTGGACAAAGTGAAGCAACCTGCAAGCTGCCAAATGAGTCACTCCTTTCATTTTTGGGGTAAGGGGAGGGACACTTCAAAAGAAAGATTAACATCTTCATTTTTACATTAAAAAAAAAGAAGTAAAGTAGTGGATATGATTTGATTATTGTACTTCATTAGATTTTATTTCTAGAGTAAGGCATTATTCTTAACGTGCAGTTTAAGGTTCAGGCATGCATTCTGGCTCATAGTGATCAGAAGTAATTTAAATTAGTGGGAAAGTAGCATGCTTGCATCACATAGAGTGAAATTGGTATACATTTACTTATGTTGCGCCAGTTTTGTGTTGCAGTTTACCAATTCAATATAGCCCTGCATTTAAAATTCCTTTTTAAGATTCTGTGGATTTTTTTAAAAAAAGAATATAGATATAAAGTACTGTAGTTAACAATTAGGCCTTGAAATACCTTTTTAGGATCTTTAAGAATAGGATTGATATTGTATTGTGTGTAACCTGCACAATGTGGAAAGCTGATATAGCTGTGCAAAATATTTGCCTCTGTGCTGTCAGTGTGATGTGCTTTCTGCATGGTTATATACTAGTGATTTTATCAGAATCTCTAAAAATGAGTTACATGGTAAGACCCGTTAAAGGCTGCATAAATGTTAGTTGGCACGTAAAGACAATTGTAGAAGTTGATGACATGATTGCTATATTTGTGTTTATTCCCACTCAACATATTACCTTCTATGCTTTCTTTTTGTTCAAAGCATGATCTTAAAGAGATGTTTAAGTTAATGGATGTAATGCAGGGTATCTACACTGTATTGGCGCATGTTGGTGGCCCTTTGTGATGTAGTTAAATGCACAAGGGTGCAAGTTTAAAGCTACAGAGTGGAAGTTGGTTTGGATCCTCTTCATTTCATTTGTTTAGCTTTTCTGTTGTGTTTTTTTTCTCTACTTACATGTATTCCTGTGAATAAATCCTTGTTAAGTTAACCCTTTACTTTTCCTTTCATGTGTATTTTCTTACGTACTGTGAATGTGAAATCCTAACTGGTACACTTGATCTTGTGTTGATCTGAAAGTGGCAAGTCTTTAATAATTTAGATTGCCTAAAGAGTATCCCATGATGATAAAGGAAAATGGAGAGATTTTTAACTCTGCTGGTCAGAGGCGAAGCCACACCTTTCCATTTTTCAAGTGCTGCATAATTAATCTGCAAAACAAAATTAAGCCATAACAGCCTTTTTGTAGATTTAGTTTCTCACCTTTGCATTGCAGAATGGATACTGGATAACAGTTTTTGGGTTGGTTTTTTTGGTTTTGGTTTTTTTTTTTTTTTTTGGTTGGTTGTTCATTTGATTTGTACTTTTTTTAAGAACTTGCTCTTCTTTGCATGGTTCTGTTCTTTGACTGTTGAATGATTTAGCCGTTGCACTGAAGTTTGAGCTGTGTGAGTGCGAACTTATGCTGTTAAAAGAGTTTTGATTTATTTTTTTTTTTATAATGCATGATAGTATGCATGTTTTACATGCCCCCCTCCCCGCCCTCCTTTTTTTTTTTGGCTTTGCAAATTTTAATGAATTATACTGAAAAATAATTTAGACATGTACTGTATGAAGTACATTCAGTAATGCTAGTACATAGTATTTATTCAATTTGTCAAAATTGCATGTAATAACTTGCTTTCAAATTTCATTGCTTTGGTAGCAAAAACAAAATTCCTTCTGAACTAATAACTGAACTAAATTAGCAATAGTCACTAAAAACACTTGAAAACCAAATTCTGGAAGGAAAAAAATCCCAAACCTTTAAAATATAGCAAGGTGGGCTATTACTTTTTACCCAAACTTGCTCTAATTTTGAGTGTGTTTGTATGAACACTAGGGAAGAGTTTCAGAGAAATTACATTTAAGAAATTGTAGAATAGAAAAAACTTACCTAAATAATATTTTAGCTTAACAGCTAGAATCTCAATTTAATTATGTTCTTAAATTTCAGAAAGCCCCTTTAACCAAATAAAACCACTCCACCTCACCTCGGATTAGCTTAGGATGCCGCTTTTGTACATGTGTATTTTAATAGGTATTTGTACAGATGTGAACTGATCTGGTATAACAGCAAGGAAAAGAATTAAAATAAGGCAGAAATAAACAGTACTGACAAAATAGTCTTTTTTATCAGTAAGTTCTCTCATGGTATATTTTAAAGAAAATAAACCATATTCTTCATACATGATATACCGCAGAGATTTGCAGAAGCTATTTAGGGGATAATGTGAGGTAAGAAAAATTCAGAATCAGCATTAACATTTAAAATTGAACTATTGCATCATGGGATATATAAAAAGCATCTTAATTCTTGTGGTGTAGTCTTGACAGTTCTTGAATGTTGACTGAATGTTTTTACTGGTAGAATTGTGAGTTTGTCTTTGTTACATTCCAGTGTTTCTGCCTCTTGGCATGCTAAAAGCACGGCTTACTTCATTTGCTCCTTACACACTGAATAAAGTGCTGTTAGTGTGCTCAACTACAGAAATAGCCGCTGCTAAGTAATGGTGTAGATTTTCTACTTGAATATTTTTGTTGTAGAAACCTCAGGAGGTCAGTGTTTACTGTTTTTATATATGCCTTTTTCCTGTTTTGAGTTTCCCTTTTTGAAGGATTCTGAGAGTGAACAAAAGCTGCTGATCAACCTAAGTTGGTAACAGAAAGTGTATTTAAAGTCCTTATAAATGCATCTTTTTGGCAGTTCTAAATTGCTGTTAAATTAGTCTTAAGTGAAGTTCAATACTAAATTTTTTTCATTACACATTCAGGAAACAGCTCCTCTCATTTAGGGAAAAAGATTAGAATAGTTCATTTATTTTAACCAGTGCAAGCAAAAATAATCAATTTTGTAAATTTTTTCCAAAGCTTGATTATTTTCTAAATCAGTGAATATGTATATATTTAAATTGTAATAAGCTAATTCTTATGCTTCAGTTTATTGCTCCTTAAAGCTTGTACTCAAAAGGTCACTTTTAGAAGAATGGGTTTAAAATTTATAATCATTATAATTTTTAAAAGTTATGAAGTAGCATAAATTTTGTAACTAACAATATTGATACACACTGTGATTTATTTTTGTTAGGACTTCATGTTAGCATCAATCTTAATTACTTAAACTGCATATATTGTATAATAATAAAATGTATATTTTAAAACTTCAAGTGGCTTTCCTCAAGCGAAACTCATTGCTACTTAGTCAAATACTAGCTTTATCTCAGGTGAATACTCTTGTACCCTTTTTGTTCAGAACACATGCTAATAAAAATGTGTCTTAATTATATCAGTTAATGTATTTCATTTAGGCAGCTCCTCTGTCTTAAACTTACTCTAAATTAATCTTCTACTGTGGGACAATAATGACTTTTGCTTCACCTATTTTATTCATATTGAATGTATTAACAGATAAGGTGCAAAACCATTCTTCCCTTGAGGAGAATGCATCCATGTTCAAACAACAAATATTTCTTGAAAAATGCTTTAAATGCAACATTATATTGGAAACTGTTTGTTTCATATTTTGTCAAGAAAAGAAGTTGCAACTTAACACTAATTGCTTCAATACTAACTTTTTCATGGGGATGATAGATGCATAAAGCTTCTAAATAGGGTCTAAAGAGTAACTTTTTATCTTAGATAAAGGTTAAGCTCTACAGTGAAATGGCAAAACATTCTGCAGTTATCTCAGATAGACGCTGATGTAGTTTGCATACATATTTGTTATATGTTACATAAGTATTTCCAGTAACCTCATTTTGCATAAATAAAGCTTGATCAGTAGCTGTGTATTTCACTCACCTAGGCGCTCTCCAGCATTAGTCTTCTAAGTATTCTTCTTCAGTAGAAACTGTTTTTTGTTTGCCACTGATGCTTGCTCTTTGCACTTAATGGTTGGAGCAAGCCAGTTTTTTAGATTATTATTTTATATGGGGAACTGAGGCAAGTACTCTTGTGGCTTGCCTTGTAAGAGTATATTCTGCTAAAATAATGATACTTTCTCACTTGAATGTACTTATATGAGGGAAGTTTAAAATTACTCTGTAAGATGAATCCCTGTATGGTGTTTCAGTATACCTTAAGTAAGCCAAATCCACATCAAAGAATTCAGCACTTACAGTATAGTGTCATTTTTTTCTATAAGCTGGTTCTATTGTGTTACTTTCGCCTTAGGTATCTATTTCCTTACTTTGGGTGAACAACAAAATTGAGAAGGCCTGGGTGTCTTTTGTGAGACAGTGATTGGAAAAAAAACCACAACATTGGTATAAGCAGGTTCATTTGGCTGTTGAAATCTCCAGTGTAATACTATCTTTTTTTCATGGGAAGAGATAGGTAGTTATGCTGTAAATTGTTTGACTTACTAATACTAGACACTTTAAAATTTTAAATTGGATGCAGTAGACAAAATAGTTTAAAATGAAAGATGACTGGATCTTTCTGCTGACAACTTAGGTTGTATGAGTTTTGCTTGAAAGCTTTAAATCTGATGTTTCTGTATCTGCCACAATGTTGGAATGTTTCCTTCAAACATATCCTCCTGCAACCTCTCAAACTGTACTAAATTGAGTGATATTTCTTGAAGTCTGCCTATGTGCTAACAGAACTTCATTTTAAATAGAATATGGTTTTAATTTTTGATAAGCTGCTGAATTTTAAAGAGTTTTTGGGGCCACCAAATATTTTGGATCATGCAGAGAATATATATTGTACTGTAGTAATTTTGTATTTACATTTGTATGATGTGACATAATAGATGTGAATGTTAATCACTGCTTGACTATGTTAATAAAGTTGTTTAAATATAGATGTTGCATTCCAATTTTTAATGAAAAATTTAAAATTTTGTGTTCAATTTATGTTTTGCCTGAGCCAGCAGTGCACTCTTCTGGTTCACACATGTAAGTTCTGGAATCTCTTGAATAAGAACTTCAAATTTATCTGAAAGAAAATGATCTTTGGATAAGTTAGGGTCAGCTCAATTTAGATGCTTGATGGTGCTTGAGGGCAGATCAATGTAGAAATGCAGGGTTTATGTGAACTGAAATTAATGCCTGTTGGGTGATAACCAGTAACTGCTTTACCCCTGAGAAATGGTATATTTGCTCTATTTCTGTTTGAAACAGCTGATGCTCACTAGATGTGAATAAATGGGAAAGGGAGAAAAAAGAAATTGTGCTTATCTTGTGCTATCAATAATGTCAATAAAGGAGTAAACTAGAAATAAATCATTTAAGATGTTGAGCCAAAATTTGCAGTGGTCTTGGGCTAATTCTATCTAGCTTTTATGGGACCATAATAATACAAACTATTTAAAGATCTGTCCTTCCATTTATATAACTTCCTGAAACAAGAGTCTCTAAAATGAAAATACAAAACTAACAGTAGTAGATTTCTGGACATAATTCATCCATGTTAATTTGAACATTTTATGTTCGCTTCAACGTTTAAGAGTTGGTTGGTGGCATGTAGACAGTTTAGACTATTGCATATGTCGAGCACAGATAGCTTCCATAGGGTAGTAATTAAATTCAATATTTAATTATATTAAATATTGTTTAATATATTATTATATTTACATAATAGATAACATTTATATTATTGTGCACTGTTACAGACACTGTAATAAAACTTATAGTAAATATAACAATTATAGTAATCAAATTTAGGTAGTAAAATTGACAGTAGAAATCAATACTGTCCTCAGGTGCAGGTCTGTTTAACAGAGTTTCTGCCTCAGAGAGAGGGGCAGCGATGGCGTGGCTGTCCCAGCAGTGGGGGTGTCTGGGGACGAGTGGATGGGGAGGTCAGTTCCTGTGACCAAAGGCACCTGTGGGAGGGGATGGGGGCAAGTTATGTTTCCTTTGAAGTAGCCCTCCTCTACCAAGGGTAGAACACCCTGCTGTCAGTCAGGTGTTTTGTTCAAGCCTCCAGCAGTTTAGAACCTGATCTTAAGCCGTAGCCTCTAATTTTGATTCTGAGGTTAATTAGCACCTGTGTTTACAAACAAGAGATGAGTAAGTACTAGTATCTTGAATAAGTGAAATGAATGTGATGACTAAGTTTGTGGTTAGATTGCAACAGTGCAAAAGATTGTACTTTCAGTGTAGGTCATGCTATTTCTTTGGAAAAAAAAAATTGCATCTAATTAAAGACATTCTTGAATGAAAAAGGATTTCAGTGTGAATATTATGAGTGTAAAATAATTTATATATGTTAAGTATGCACAGGGTAGACTTTGGTAGCTTTTGTTATCCCAGAATGACTCACAATGAAACAGACTCTTTATATAAAGTATTAATACGTAAAATGCATATAATATACAAATACCTTTCAGAGGTATTTACCCTTGTTTTGCATAAAATGAGCAGTATTTTCCATTGAAACCTTCCAAAAGACACATTAAAAAGAGTAATGGCAGACTTAAAATGAAATTGTTTCCAATAATCAGTCCTTTTTCAGGAAAACAGATGCAGTTATGCTGCACATCCACTAATGCATGTATATTTAAGTGATGACATAAAAGGAATTGGTTCTGAATCATGGTTTTTTAGGAGTGTTTTGTGGCATCAATTATTTTTTACCAGAATCTTTTGAATCATAAAAGTGAAAAAGGAGGTATTTATTTTGCAGCTTCACGTAAAAATAATTTTTGTCAAATCTTAATTTATATTTAAAATATTGAAATAAAACATGCTGAACTGTTATGCTGAAAGTCTTACACATTTTTCCTTATTGCCCCTTGGAAAAATGGGTAGTCATAAATTTTCCCTATGAAATATAGGGGAACTTAACATCTTCCCCTGTGTTTACAGCATACAGGTTAATTTGGATGCGTAACTACTGCATTATTTCTATAACTGGTACCAATATTTTTAAATTTGGCATTATTGCTTTATGCAGCCCCAGTGCTCAATACAAATGCCAAACAGAATTTTGTTTCTCTGATAAAATACTGTACACAATATTTTACAATGAGAAGCAATGTTAATGGGTCAGTCTTTTTACCTTTAAATGATTGTCAAGGACATAGGGCATATAGAGTTTGAGGAAACTGCAAATTAACTTTCAGTTTTACATCCATGTTGAGTTGTCGAGGGGGTCCTGTGGTCTTGCGGGTACAGAAACTTGAAGGGTTACATAGTTTGAAAACTCAAACATAGTGGATGAAAACATAAAAAAAAAAAAAGGAATTTAACACTAAAAACAACCACAAAAAAAAATGCAAACTGTTTTACCAACTAAGTTCTGAGGTGGTATTTTTCTTCACAGATCTGCATCTTGACACAAAACATTTTTCAGTGTCTTTCTTTAATTTGATTATTATCTCAGAAAGCAATTTTGAGTCATGTTAGCGGGTGGGTTGTTTTTTTTTCTCCATAAGACATAAATGGTCATTGTCTTACATATACATTTTTCATTTTAAAATGTACATGCTCAAATAAACATTTTGGAACCATGTCCAAAGTCATGCCAGGTGTGTAAGTAAGTATGTGTACCTTTTCCTTCTAGCTTTGGAAGTACTTCAGAAGAACAAGTGAACCACGTGACAAAGTAAGAATTCAAGTATTCCTTTTCTTTAATCCGTTACATCCCTCAGCAGAAGGGAGGAGGACAGTTGCATCTCCAGCGCTCTGCCATGGCAAGATGTAGCCAACTTTAGATTTGCTTATTCCCATCCTCCTTATTGAAGCCCTTATGCACCAACACTGTTGTCTTTGTGCCAAAACCAGGTGGAAGCTCTTCTTGGTTGCAAGTCTTCACTCCTCTGTGTAGCTGTTTCCGTAAGATGGCAGTGCTTAACAGGGGGCTGTTGGGTAAATAATCCCTCAACGTAACAACCCCGAGTTGAGTTTGTCTGAGAGCCATAGGCATCTTGCCTACTTTTATGTCCTCAAACAAAAAGCCCAAGTCTCAGTACCTTAACTTCAAATTTAGCAGAAATAGCAGGATGCTGCTCCATATGTGTGGAGACAGGATCATTACTAATACAAGCCTGCACATCTTCATAAGCACTTAGGCTTTAGGAGTTTTATCAAGGTGACAAGGACACTGTGAAGTCAACATCTTTCTTCCAGTTGCTCGGGCTGGTGGCTGCCATTAGTAAGCACTAGTGTGTGTATCTGTGGATGTTGTGAAGAATCAAAGGTAAGATTATTTTCATACAGTGTGACGTTCTGCCCAAATGCAAACCATTCGCTGCCCACGCTATTCATACTGCCATTCTGATTTTTAACGTGAAATCCTAATTAAGTACCTGTATAACCAAATCATTTTACCTCTTTCACAATGTTTTAAATAGCTGCTTCTTCCCTAGACATCTAAAAAAAATCTTCATAGACTGGTACCTTTCATTATTTCATTTACTGTCTTCCATAAACCCATTCCCAAACCTTTGCACTTCCTCTTTGTTAGTATTGTAATAATTATAAGATGTATTTGGTTTAACTTAAGAACACAAGCACCATTTATGCCACTACGCTATATTAAGAATACTTGCCTGAAATAGCCTGTAATCTTACTGGTTTAGCTCTAGACCTCTCAGCCACCACTTCTCTTTCCATCTTACCTTATAACCACTCTGGAGAAGATCTTTGTGACCTGGACACCATACCTTGCTTCTGTGGTAGGCATTATCAAGAGCACTTTGGAACTAGGTGAAATTGTACAATCGGAGCTTGCTCTTCTACACACTTCAGGTTTGATTGCTTTTCATTGAATTCAGTGCTTTAAATACATCAGTCTTTTTTTTATTTAGGTTATTTTTACTAATTGACTGCAAATAAGAAGCTGCTTCACGTTCGTTGCTTGACAGATTTGCAGGTAAGTGACAAAAATATGTATGCAATGTCAAATATATTGATACATTAATGATACACATTCAGCTAACCTCTGAATGTATTTTTGACAGCTTTACAGCATAATTTATCATGTTATTTACCCATCTTACATAGAATATGGAAGAAAAGTTCTCAGTAGTAACGCACTTCCTGAATATATCAGACATCTCCCAGAATTCTTCAAGCAAAGCTGACGTGTGACTAGAAGTCAAAATGGCATCTACAACCATTAAACTATTCCAGTTTGTTGTTATTAATGCTCACTAATGCTTTCTAATCCTTCCATTCGATTGGAGGTTTATTTGATGAAACACGCTTTTGGCAGAAACAGGGCAGAAGAGTAATGAAGGTGGAGTATTGGCAGCAAGTGACTCAGTGTGAAACAATGCTGCTGGGCTCATAATTTAAGTAATTGAAGTAATGAATGGGATGCGATCGAGCTTGGTGACTGGAAGTGCACATTTAAGCACACAGTGAGTCAGGTGGTGCAGCCAAATGAAATACAACATTCTGGGGGATGTTGAAAACACTGTCATTAGAACTTGCTGTAAATCTTTAACAGAACACAGAAATCATTACTAGCTTTGGAAGAATGTCAACAAGGTATTGCATCAAGTTGAAAAAAAAAATTAGTTGATCTCTTACTGTAATAAATGTGGCTATCTATAACTTTGCACAAGTTATCTTAAACTCAGAAAATATGTTAAAAACATCTGTCCTATCCAGAAGTGTAACGTAGCCCATAATCTCACCAGTAATCTCTCATCAGACCACAATTTGAATATGTGCATACATTTCAGAAAAGGGCCTAGCCTGTCTTAAGACTGTTTTGGAGAGTTCCCAATACTCTGAATAAATTATTTCAAGTTAACTGTATTTGCTGCTAACTTTATAACCTCTTTCTCCTACTCAGATTTTTTTTTTCTTAAGCTTTTCAAGTTTTAACTTCTGTCATTACTTTTTTTACAAGAAGGCTGCAATAAATAGCTAGTCAGGAAGGTCATATGTAGGTCATAAGCAAGTGAACTATTAAACTTCTGGCTAATGTCTACAGGTATTCAAGTACAAATGCTTTGTTAGAACATAATCCTTGTGTTTTTTAAATCCTAGACACTAACCTGACAGTACTTACCAAAGTTAAAGGATTCTTGAAAATGACTTAGCTAACTATTCACTCTGTTTTCCTTTTTCCCATCTTTTGTTCTCCACCACAGTGGTAAAACAACTCTGGTTTTTTATATCTCTTTCTGGTGCTTATAGTTTTCAGAAAACACTTCAATTGGCAGGATAAATTCCTTTTTACCTAGCAAGATTCTTTGTGTAGTTCTTTTAGTAAGGACAGTAAAGAAAGAAAATACATTTTTCAAGGCATATCTGAAATCTGGTATATGAAATATACATCTGGATATAAAATGGTTCCATCTGCTTCTTCAGGTTCTCTTTAAAAATAAAGTGCAATGTTAGATTATGTATTTTACCTGGAGCAGTTTCTTACTCATTTTTAATTTAGGAACACCTTTAAGTATTAACTGTCTTTTGGCAGTTCATTATGACATTCAGTAATGTAATAATATGAATTTTTTTTGGCAAATATTTGATTTTTTTTTTATTCCTTTTTTCATCTTAAAATATTAGGGCATTCAGTTATAGGTTCAGGTATATATATATATATAAAGGGTTTTATTAATAATTGAATGCAGTTATTTTATCTAGAGTTCGTTGTCCACTTTCAAATGGCTTAGACATAAGGCAAAGGAATTTAGTTGCTATAGGTAAAAATGAAATATACAATCTTTATTTTTCAATCATATGCCTGTAATCTAGATGCACTGTATCTTTAGTATCATATTTGACAAATTCTTTCAAGTAAAAACTTACTGTATATAATGACACATCTCAGATGATCTACACCCTTTAAAAGAACTGATTGTTGAAAGAAAAATTGATATTTCTAGCTTCTGCTTTTCTAAGTGTTAATATGGAAGGATGGGTAAATTGAGATGCAAAGAGGAAACTGCAGAATCAGGGATGCTTTTCTGGGAGGGGCACTCTGGCCTAAATACCTTCTCTCATGTGTGCAACCCACATTAATGCCAATTGGCATGATTTTTCAAAAATTAGGATTATATTCATGAAATATAACTGTTATTTAGTATAGCCAAGAAGTCTCTTTAGTTCTTCATACCCTTCCTACGAGGTTCTTACTTTACAGTCACGTAGATGGCAAAAAATTAACTCTCTACTAAAAATTTTGTAATCCAAAAAACTATTAGGATTTTCTGTGAATTCTGCTGAAAATATACACTGGGAATGTTTGTTTTATTATACAGGACCCAATGGGTAGTCATGGCTATAAAAACAGAGTTCCTTTGTCTCCACCCTCATTAGACCAGGAGAACAAAAGAACAATTGTACTGGGACAAACAAAGAGCCTACCTAACTCAGTATCCTGTCCTTGGCAGCCAATACCTGGGGAAGAGGATAAGATTAAAGTACTAGAAATGATACTATTGCAAAGTATTCTCACAGGCTTCACTAACGTGCAGATCAGGGGTTTCCAGAATAAGTGGTATTGTCTTTGTACTTAGTAATCCATTATGGATTTCTCTGTCTAGAAACTTTGCCCAGTTTCCCCTTCTATCTTGACTGAATTTTCTGCTTGTGCTTTTGTTAAGATGTATGTCTAATTTTTAACTCACCTTACTCATGAATTTTCTATATCACATTCTGTCCTGGTCACTTCTTGGGATCTTCCAGTCTGAAGAATTTCAGTATACCTGGTGGATTCTGGTTCCCTAATATCTTGGTGTTTGTTTGGTTTGGTTTTGGGTTTTGTTTGTTTGGTTGGTTGGTTTTTTGTTGCTTTTATCTAAGTTTTCTAAGGCTTGGGTTGTTGTTTTTTTTTTGTTTGTTTGTGCTGTTGGGTATTTTTTTATTGGGGGTGGGTAAGAGAAGGGGTACTGTGCACAGCACTTATGGTACAGGTGCCCAGACACACAGGTTTACACACTGTTCCTTTTCTATTATGTCTAACAGTTGGGCTGAATATGATTGAGCATCAGTCTCTGCTTTTAAGAACTGTATTTAGCTGGTCTCATAATCTCAAGATCTCATGTGAGTGTTGCTCAGACCCTGTCACCTTCTAGAAAGACCTTAACAAACTGGCTGTTTATTAACCCAGCACATAAAACTGCCTCCTCATCCACAACTTCCGATGCTTCTTTACACTGAAATTAATTCAAATACAAGGCTGAGCACTGATATTTGCTAATACCTGCTGCTGGATGTTATGCAAGAAGCATGACTGAAAAACTGTAGAAACACCAACTGGATGGCACTGGCACAGTATGTGAATTTTTCAGTCACACAACATAACATCCAGCATCACACAAAAGAAACAATTGAGGATTTTCTTATCCAGGTCAGTCTCTGTAAAAGAAGCGTGCATAATAGGATTGTCCTTAGTAAGGGTTTTTCATCCTGTCCTGCCTTAAAAGATAAGGCAGGACAAGATTGGCATGTAGCACGTTGGATGGTAAAGTTTAATAACAGCCCTTTGTTGCTGGTAGAGCTCATTTTATGATAGGATATGGAGTTTAAGAGAAAGTTTGCTATTAAGAAATTAATTTTATTATGGGGAATTAAAGTGTGTCTTAAGAATCTAGCTATTGTTCCTGATTGTCATCCCTATCAAAGTGATTTTTTATATCACTGTACCTGTGCTGCAGGTTCCCTTAAAGTTAAGGTCTAAGATTTTGCATTTCATTCAAATTTTTGTGGAAAGCTGCTGTTAAAAGCCTGAGGATGGGTTTGATATTTGTGTGATGGTGGAACTGATGTACTGCAGCAGTTCTTCCACATCTAGATGTAGCAGTAAATAAGGGATTATTGTATAGCTTTGAAAACGTGGGCGATGGGAACTGTTCTATTAAATGTGAAAGTGGACCCACCTCTCTTTCCATCATAATGTAATATCTGTCCCTCTGAAAGGCATTTCAGCTTTGATCATGCAGCTTTTATCTGGCTGCCCTGCTCTTCATCCTAACAGATAGCAACGCATACTGCACGAAGTATTAGGCTCATATATCTCTTCAGATCATAAAGCAGAATATCATAAAGCATTTATCAAGTAAACAAACATCAAGTAGTTTTTCTTAAATTTAGTCCTATAGCATGTTGCTATTGTTTAGAATTATGGTACACATGCTTACTACTATTAGCAGAAGAGAGGCAGATCTAAAAGTCTTGGGACTTTTAAAGAAATTTTGACTATAAAGGAGGTCCAGAAGTTTTCTCTGTTTTGGCATCGGCAACTTAGAAAGGTTTCCTTGCACTGAAACTTCAGGAGAACTTTGCTAGAAATAAAGGAGCTCCTTAGCCTACCATGGAGCTACAGAAAGTGATGGAAAAAAGCTACAGTCAGTTACCAATGACTGCAATACCAGTTCAGAATGCTATTGTTCATCTTTCATGAAAGTATTTTTGGTAAAGGTAGTTGAAATTTTTTAATGCAGAGTGAATAACACAGATTTATGTTATTATTGTCTGTCTTGTTTGCCCTAATTATTCTCTTTTTTTGCCTAATGACATGCTATAGCTCTGCAAAGTTCTGAACTACATTTTTCCTAGCTACTCAACTTTCACGGAAGTCTTTAATCAGCATAAATCTGATGTAAGTCAATGAATTTATTGGGTTCTCAGGGACGTGACTTGAATGTTACAGATTGAAGGCTAAAGGACATTGGTATTAAGGTGGAGGCAGGGGAGAGTTTTCAAACCAGAATTGACAAGGTTTCCATGAGGAGGAACCTTGAATACCTTGAATACCCAGCACAGAGAGTCAGCTTCTTAGTTTTTGTATCCTGGATAAAGCCTTGTGCTGACAAAGCTGCAGATGAAATCTGGATAAAGCCTTTACTGCATCTTGGCAGAGCAGAGCGTGCTGCAGCCCCCACCACACCGCAGCTCAGACCTGGCCCTCATCATGAAAACCTAACTGCTGAATATCACTGAAATTTTTGGAGTTGGAAGGGACCGT